>BQNB010028323.1:44286-54847 GCA_026074375.1 Tanacetum coccineum | reverse complement strand
GAATATCGTAGTGTTGCAAATATTGTTGCTGAGACTGCATGGCTACGGAATTTGCTACTAGAGCTCATGCTCCTCTCACCACAGCTACTCTAGTCTACTGTGATAATGTAAGTGTTGTGTTTTTATCCACCAATCCTGTTCAACATCAACGTACTAAACACATTGAGATTGATATCCATTTTGTTCGAGATTATGTTGCTTTCGGTCAGGTTCGTGTTCTCCATGTACCATCCCGGTTTCAGTATGCAGATATCTTCACTAAAGGCCTTCCGAGTGCTTTGTTTTGTGATTTTCGCTCCAGTTTGAGCGTTTGAAGTCCTCTCGTTACAACTGCGGAGGAGTATTAGCTGACTCATTCGTTATTAGATAAGGATTGTCATGTGGCTGACTCATTCGTGATTAGATAAGGATTGTCATGAGCTGTATATTATTAGATAATTGATTTGGTCTTATCCCTTTATAGTCGGTAGTTTTCTTGGATAGTCTTAGGTCTCATGTGAATATAAAGATGGCTCGTGAATGAATAAAGATCATGAGGAATTCACCTTCTAATATATTTATCAATATATCTATCTTTATTTTTATTGTTTTAGTAATTAAAGTTTACACTTCAATTCAAACTTTCATGTTTTCACCGCTCAAATTACGAAGAAGTATTGGGCAATAGATTGTAAAGCTCAAGCCCATATGTAAGTTCGATTTCATTACGATTTTCATGTTCGTAAGTAGTTCGTCAAAACGTATCTCGTTAGATACAGTCTGCCATGATGAAAGAATTGGTTTATGCATGCATGAGTGGTGCAATTTTGGCAAATGCAAAAGAAAGAAAATCATAGTAATTTTGTTTACCAAGACTTTTTATTTTTTTGTTTTTAACGAAAATGTCAGCTTTTATGTGATTTATACAGGAATAAAATTATATAAAAATGAAAAATGTAAGCTTATAAAAATATTGGGAGGCATTTGAAAGATATTTAGGGTTCACATACTATCAAAATAGGATTCACACACCTTTTATATTTTATTATTTTATTATTTTATAATTTTATGTTTATTATAAAACTGTGAAATAAAAAAAGGATCATAAATTATGAGATTTTATAACTCAAAAGTATTAAAACATAAAAAATACATAGTAGAATATCATAAAAACCGTCTTTGTTCTGATAATAAAATGAGTGAAACTGCCTAAAAAATGCGAAACGAAAACCATAAAGTCAAAATAGTAGAAAACAAAATATATGAAACAAAAAATAATATTAAAAACTGTTTTGTCATGTAAATAAAGCAGATAATAAAGGTGTGAGGGGTAGGTAGATGGTGTACAAACCATATGACCGTATTTAAAACTAGTATAAGCTGCATTCAAAACTAAAAAATAAGTTTATAACTAGGTTTTCAACCCGCGCTCTGTTGCGGAGCGCGGGGTTTTTCATTTTTGTTGCAGCAGTCTGCGTTCAAAATTACATTAGTGTGTTATGTTTTTTCTACAAATACTTATAACTTACAATATGTATAACAATATCATAACTCAAATAATGTAACACTAAGTGTCGGCTGCCTAGCTTTTCTCAAATAATGTTCAGAACCAAACATCTTTTACTGTGCTAGCCAAGTATTCCCGTAAGCTGCATCTTATTCCGTTTGGCTCGACCGCATGTTTTGCCTCTTCGACGTTGTTGTATTGCCTTGCTTCGCGCCGTTTTCTCTATTAAAGACTGGGGGCATGGTTGCATCTTTAACATCCTGCAGCAATCCTAACACATCAAATGGTACTGATATTAGTTACTTTATATGGCATGACTAATAGAAACTTTATATGATTACAAATCTAGAATTCCTTTTCCAAAACGTCAATAAACTATATAACTATAGGATAATTATGTTTATGATAAGCATTCATTATGAAGAATTATGAGTAGTTGCATTGCAAACCATACATTATAAGGAAGGTAAGATCTACTGACCCTTACATATACTTTTTAATGATAACTTTGAGAGGGTTTTATCTAATAAACATATATGAAACTTGCAATGTACCTCATCATTTAAGGCAGCAAATAGAGCAGTCAACATATCATCTTGGGCTAATAGGAATGAACAATATGCCTTAACTTCTTCTAATATCCTAGAAAAAAGGGCTTCACTTACTAAAAATGTATCTAAATAAATCTTTATTACTGTTACTATCCTATGTATCTAACTAAAATTGTTACATATTACATTTAACAATTAACAAAACTCTAAAAGTCTTGCTATTACGTGTAACATTTGACCCTTCAATCCAAACAACCCTAATAGAATGTTGAAGACACCAAACGTCTACTGAAATTGCAGCCCCTAAGAGGACGTTAAAGACCCTAAATGTCTGCTAAAATTGCAGGCCCTAATAGCACATTAAAGACTCCAAGTGGCTGCTGAAATTGCACCCCCTAATACGACGTTAAAGGCCCCAAATGGCTGCTCTAATTGCAGCCCCTGATAGCTCGTTGAAGTCGCCAAATGGTGGCTGAACTTGAAGCCTCTAATAGCACGTTAAAGACCCCAAATGGTTGCTGAAATTGCAGCCCCTAGTAGCACGTTAAAGGACCCAAATGGCTACTAAAATTGCAGTCCCTAATAGCGCCTAACAAAATATGTTTCGAATACTTTTTTTACATGTTTAGCATGTTGTTCAACAGCCATTTGGGGCCTAAGGAATTTGTATCCAGAAAGTTGTTTAGGATAACCATTGAAATAACTTACCGACTTGCAACCCAAAACTTGCTCATTCTATAGTTTATAAACGGAAGCATATGCATAAAATATAACCAATCCCAAGCACACTCGAACTATCCTGAAATTTTTGTAATATGAGTGAGATTCTATTGTTTTCGGCCAACCCAACCCATCATATTTTCCAAATTAACGTAACCCGGCTGAACCTTTTCCCCGTCATTAATGTACTTGTATTTCGTTACCAATACATGATTTATTTTTCTTAAAGCAGTCTCTAACAGCCTACTACTTTATAGCCACTTCGATGTGTATGTTCGTTTTTTAAGCATTCTAATACATGATACTATGAAACGGAAAGAAACGTATCTGGGAATTTTTGGTTACTATCTACAGATCCAGTAGCAAGCAAACGTCATTTTAAACAAACTTTCTGCAAAAAAATGAGCATCAAAACAACCACCGAAATTCGTTATGACAGGCGGACTAGAACATCAGTTTTCAGACGCGGGAATGGTTACGCGATTTAGAATCTGGAAGCTCTTCGCCGCCCTATCAGTATCAACAGTTTGTGTATTTGGAGTTGGCAGAGTATGTGTGAAAGACTTTTTGCACCGTTGTCATTGAAAGATCATGGGTCACAGAGGACTGCTGCTGCAACATTAGGAAAGAGGGAGCAATACTCTTTAATGAAAACAACTTAATGCACAACAGTTGTTAATACCCTAGTTTGGGAAAAGCTGTTTTGACCTTTATCGGCAGAAGATATGTGTTCTCCACGCATGATGTTTAGGTGTTGAGCCGTCATGCTGTTTATTGCAGCAACTCGCTTACTGCACGTATATGAGTCATTATACCCTGGTAAGACACATGCGATGGCCAGATAACAAAACATTATTGAAACTCTCAAAATCGAAGAACATGATGTACTTCTTAAGAGCATTAAGTTAAGAGCATGATTTAAAACAGTCTAAGGTATTGTGTTATTACACAGACCAGATCAAAAGTTTGATATCGTTAAAAAGAAACTTACCGGTTCCAAATGTACTTCTTGTGACGCCTGTGAAACATTGCATATGTTCGTTCATATCAAGGCTTGCTGAAAGACTTGGAGATTTTCTTGTCTGCACCTGAGTGTGTGTGATTTGATGTGTTGAGGGTATCTATTTCTTCAAATGTTTTATCAAGAGTTATTTTCCCAAGGTTGCTGCGTGTGGTGGGCTGAGCAAGTTGAGTGATAACGTTAATAAGATTCTCGACACTGTAAGAGGCGAGCTTAGGGTCAACAACCTGAAAGCAAATACACTCTTGTGTAGTAATTGAATTGCTCATAGGCTGAAAATTGGCTAGCGACATGACTAATCCCAGTAACTGAAGGTAGGAGTCCACTATAAGAAACACGTCCTTTTAGTATACTGAACCGTGTGCTTAAAAGGATCACAACTTCTGGTACACGTCTCTGTAAACAATATGAGAATTAGCACAAAATGGTACGTAAATGATCTAAGTTATGGACAAACATGTACAATAAGTGATCAGTTTTACCTTCAGACGCACGGTTTATATGTTGACAACTTCCATAAGAAACATTATCGTACTGATGTTGCTTCTCATTAGATGCTGGTAGAGAAGTAAATAGGAAATTGTAAATGGTAGGCATAATTTAAACCATATAACCTAACGTGTACAGAAGTGAACACACAAACCTTGAATAGGACCAGGTTCCACGATGTCGACGCAAGTGATCAAACCACAATTTTCCTTACAAGCGAAACGTTCATTGACATGTTTGTTTTGGACAATCAACAATTCAAGACAATTGTATTAACCTACGAATTCAAACACCGTGGTTATAACGATACAATGCTATGGTATAGTTCATGAACACAACTTATTCACACGTCATGACCACCAACGCGGGTTACTTTTCTTTCAGCTTATTTTGTGGCTTATGAGATTATTTAACTTGGCTTATGAGCACACTTTTCTTTCAGCTTATTTTGCGGCTTATGAGATTATTCACCCAAAATAAACAGCCACATAAAAACTCTTACAAAAGCAACTAATTTCAAAGTGCTTATCATAACACTTAACTAAAATATCAATAAAACACATTTATTGTCTTGTATCATTTCGGCTGCCACAAATAATAGTTAAAGTTTATTTTTAATACATGAATGGGGTGTTTGTTTAAGCTTATTTTAAGGCTGGTGAGCTTAATTATGTGCTTTTGGTTTTGGCAACATAAGTATATCCAAACAGTCACCTTTCATGATTATTCGCAACTTATTATATGATCATAACTAATAAGCGGCAAGTAGCAGACGTGATGAGGTCACAAAAATTGGTTTTACAGCTTTCAATATATTATATTTTCAAATTTAAGAATCCTGAAAACCAAAAATTAAAACTCAGCTTAAAGAAAATATACATACCTTTCATCTTGAAGAATTTTTTTTCCCGCAGCTTCACCACATACAATCCTAAAAACCAAACTCTTTCGATTCTTTGTTCATTCCTATATAAATCAGAAACATATATTAAATACCCCCCAAAAGGCAAATTACAAACATTTTTTTTAAAAATGTAGTACATAAAAAATTATTAAGAACATTAAGACGAATACCAATGCATTCACCGTTATTAGTCGGTGCATTTACTGCATAGCCTCAGGATGGTGCTGCAACCTATAAAACCCCCTACACGACGCACTCCACAGTCGCAACCGCACCCTGCAATCTACAACACTAAAACCTGTAAATTTCAAAACCCGCAAAATTTCATATTCAAAAAAGCAAATAAGTCAACAAATATCAGCCAAATATAAACATTTCGCACAAATGACTAAATTTCCAAACAAAAGCCAAAATCAAAAATTTGAACCTGAGATTGTCATTCGAATAGGAGAACATTTTAACCTCGCCTCACATCTCAACCGAATCAATTCCTTTTGCTGCATAACAAAAACAACGCACGTTAGTTCATAACGATATACTATATGCCAAAAACGCCTAAAAACAATCAAATCCTTTAACCCCCCCTCCCTCCTCAGACTCATCACACCCTCTTGCAATCAATGTCACCATCATTTTTTTGTCATAAAGCTCATAAGCCGAAAAAAGTGAGTTAATGAGGTTTCCCCAAATCAAATAAGCTCATAAGCCGGGAAAATAAGCTAATCCAAACAACCCTAACAAAACAACAAAACCCACATACTCAAAACTGATAATTTGACAACCCTAACAAAACAACAAAACCCACATACTCAAAACTGATAATTTAATTAGGGTTCATAAACTTACATAGTTGATTTGAATTAGGCATGGAAATTAACCGCTGTTGCTCTTTTTTTTGTTCTTGGGTTTGATCAAAATATGCATGTGAGATGAGAGAGAGGATGAATCTGAGAGTTATTTTGTGTGTGAAGGGTTTTTGTGGGGAAGATGAGTGATTCATGGTGACGGTGATTGAATTTAGTGTGTGCGTGTTGGGGAATCGTTTTTTTTTCTATGTAAAAGATGAAGATGGGTTGGATGTGTAGATCGAACGACACGTGTGTTAACCTGTTTATAAAATAATAATCCGGGTTGGGCAGATGAAAACGGCGGGTTTTTCGGCGGGTTGGCGGGTTCCGGCGAGTTATCCGGTGAAGCGCATTAAATGCGTTTTGCATTAAATGTGCTGCTCTTTATATAAACAAGGTTTTTAACCCGCGCTCCGCTGCGGAGCGCGGGAGTTTTACATTAACAAAACATATTAACAACTGAAAAGCCACTGTTGTATTTGTCTAAACTGTTCTCGATGTTTGTTGTTCACGATAAAGAACATAAATGTTTGTTGTTAACCTTTACTCTGAACACCTGCAATGTTTAATGTTCGTTGTTCACGTTTACTATTTAAAAATACTACAACAGTGGCCTCCTAGAGGCTCCCCTCCAAACTGGCACAAATGAAAAGAATGACGAATTTGTTTTGAGCAATCTTTAGTTGAAGAAATAGGATGACTCAAGAACATCAGAAAGATCGAAATCTCCCCTATGTGGCACTGGTGGGAACGACAGTGTAAGAAAAGATTGTTGAAAGCTCTTCAACAACTGACATAGCAAAAAAGCCAACATTGATTCACATTATAAGAATGAAGTAATGCAGTTTAGGCTTACGGTTAATAAAAAAATGAAGACAAATGAGAAATGGGAAGATGTCATACATTTTCCAAAGGTGTTTGGTAAAGTTTAACAAACTTCTCTCTCAAAATTTTGTTCATTTCATCCACGTTGCAAGAGCATTGTCCTAGTATTATGAATCTGAACACCTGCAAGTTCAAACACAGCCATACGTGAATATAATTTTCATAGTCCAAGTTGACAGATTATTACTTGACAAAGCTTACAGTATCCCAAAGTTGTGCCTCAAAAAATTTACACCGATTATTATTGTTTTCACTTGAGTTAGATCATTACATGAATAATTTGTTCCTAATAATATAGGGTATACTAATAATATATGGTTGTCTACATCTCAACCTTCCCCATACACTGTAGAAGACGGTATTTTAGCCCATAACCCGTGAATGAAAGACGTATTGGGGTTTCTTTAATTGTATTGTTATTTTCTTTTTTTTCGTTTTTGTCTTGAGTGTTACTTTACCATTTTTAATTATATTTAGAGATTAGCAAAACAGATAAAAGAAGTGGTAAAAGGTCAACCGAACCCTACCCAACCTGTTTCAGATGATTAAAAGGAATATATTCGTTTTGACTTATTACCAATCTACCAATGCTGTCACCTACTAAAACTAACAAAAGGCCATTATCTACCTCCTCCCTTTTCTCTCTCTTTCAATTCTAAGTACAATCTCAGCTATTCCAGCTCCCGCTAGACAACGTAACTTTTTACCTTAATTTCTAGCATAAGTGCAATGATAAAATTTATTGATTAGCCAGGAACTATTACAACTACTACTGTATTTAAAAAGTTGAGATGTTCTATGTATGTCTCTACTGCATCTCATTGTTCTTTTCAATAATGTAGACATATATTTGTTTTATGATTCGCAATAACATTGTCGATTGTATGTCTTTTCCCCCACCTCCCTAAAAGTTCCAAATAATGGTGATGAACTACCAAATTACAATCACGTGAAAAAATTTTATTGTGTTACTGAAAAATGAATCAACAATTAACCTTTCACATACATTGTATTCACGTACACTCGCCATCAGGGACGGAAGATCTATAGGGCCAAGGGGGGTTGTGGCCCCCCCAAAAATTTTGCTTCTAATTACCAATTTTGTACTATTTAGATATACATTAGAAAAAAATTACATTCTGCCCCCTTGAAACTGCCCAAGTTCCGTCTCGCCCCCCTCGTAAAACTGCTCAAAATTTTGCTTCTAAGTACCAATTTTTGGTATATATACATTATGATTTTCGTCTCGCCCCCCTCGTAAAACTGCTCAAGTTCCGTCCCTGCTCACCATCTTTCTGCCATGCTTTTGGTGGAGCATTTCCAGAAGTATCACCACATCCTCCACCCATTCCACCACTTTCATTTCTGATAAACCACATCATGTTCAAAAATATAAACAATCACTTTTTGAACAAATGTCATAAACTATAATAGAAAAAAATGATGGAAAGTACCTTGAATTTCGGCCTCTATCTAATCTGTTTAATATGCTCTTCACTGAGACGCTTCAAGAAAGGAAGAAGGGCGTGTTTTGAAGCGTTAATATGCTCTTCACGACCTAGAGCGTTAATATGCTCCAAAACTATTGTATCAAAACTATTGTATCACATATTACTGCTTTGACATGTGAAGGTAGCTACAGTTGCTGCCACACCAACGACAAAGAGCGTTGCATGAAGTTGGGCATTGTGGGCTCTGGTCTCTTGTTTTTTTCTTCTTTCTTTTAACCACCTTCCAACTGTGTTGCCAGCTGGTGTGTTGCTTCTACTTGCGCCATAACCGCCACGGGCAATGGTGAATAAGGGTTGTGTTGTCTCCTCGAAGATACTGCAATACAATGCAAAACCATAACATCAGTATGCATACAAATTTGTTTGTTTCACCAAGAAAGTCAATAATTGAAACAAAATATTGCACCTCTCATATATGAGCAAAGAACAATGGGTTTTCAAGATTTGATCCATCCAATGTCCTGACGACGCGGCGGTAGCGGCTGCAAGTGCAACTCCAACATCAGCAACCCCAAGTTCAAAATCAGCCGGCATCGAATGAAGCACATAATTGTGGGTTATCCAGCGGCCTGTTACAAACAAAGGGAGAGATCAGAACGAACACTGTCAAACAATTTTTTCCTGAAGCAGCGTGTGAGGTCATAGGTTTGATATTACTAAATACCACCCAACATTTACATAAATATTATCTCACAAAACATAAATTAAATATATAAATGCTCACATGTGAGTTTAAATCCATTAGCCTGTGCTCAAAGTGTTGAATTCGTAAATTAAGCGCAGCTTCAATCACCTAAAATTGCGACATTAAAATTGTTATTATGACTTGGCAAATCCATAATAAAAAAGCTTAGGCTAAAGTTCATTTATAGAGCAATAACAGATCTCAAAAGAGATGACAGAAAAACTTCACATACCAAGAAAATAAAAAAAATCTATATTCTTATACGAACAGAGTGAAAGGACCAAACATCAGCGCAAAATGGCATTATCACACTCATCCCAGATCACACTTTTGGTGTTTAAGTTGAGGTAATAAATCGTCTATTGAAAGCTTTTCTTCCCTACTATCAATACTCATAGATTACCAAGAAAAGAAAGCATGTCAGTTCTAATAAAACAATTCAGTATGAAAATTAAAATGATCAACTAAGGGGCTTTTCAGATGAACAATACTTACCGGTTGAAGTTAAATATAAAAACACTCTCTTGCATTGCAATTGCCTGCAGGACATCAAAGGCAAAAGATTATCTTCTGGCTGTAAGCTGGGAAGCAGCCGGGTTGGCTAATGGGTTAAAATATGTCACTTTTAGCGGGAGTCGAAACATGTTGAGTTGGGTTACTTTTGCCTTAACTGTTACAGTAATTCATAAACAATAGTGTTTACAATCAGAATTCATATGCAAAAATAGACTTTAGCTTATGTTCAAACTGTTTGACCCATTCCCCTACTGGCTAAATTTTATTCGACCTATTTAGCTCGTATAATTTGAGCCATTCATAAGTAAATAGGCTGACTCCATATATAAATTTTATGAAGTTAAGATCCTTGAGTCGATGACAAAGAATTATATGTAAGACATTCTAAATCAGTTGACCGTTGCTACTTTATAAAACCATTATAATGAGCCTACAAATATGTGTAGTGAAGATGCTATCACACTAAACCTTTAGACTATTAACTCAAAACCGATCAACAACACTACTGAGCTATAACTTGCGAACTTAAGAGAAAATCAAGTACCTTTATACTAATAAAATATTAGTAAAGCCAAGAAAAGCCGTCTTCTATAAAGCTCAAAACTTTAAGCACACCCACAATCTCTTGTATTCTCGAATGCAAAATTCTACCAACAGTAAACTTTTCCACAACCCCTTGAACTTCAATGAAACTATGGCCCGGTTCCTTCTTGATTAAACTATCCTTTAATTCTTTTCTTGTCTCTGCTACACCATCCCACACTCTCTGAAGCATATAAATTAGATAACAACACATAAGATGAAATAGAAACTTTTTAAAATTGTGGCAAAAACTTTTGAGGCTTTACATACCTGGGTTGATTTCGTTGTCTATCTGACACGTGTATGCCAACCATGAGTTTGTGTCAACCATAGTTAGAAACAACATTCGACCACTTAATGCTT
>BQNB010028323.1:6361-40927 GCA_026074375.1 Tanacetum coccineum | reverse complement strand
TTTGTAAGCATACTACACTCACTCTTTTGATTTTCATACATATGGATTATGTTCATTTATGTTTCTATACTTTCATTATGTATTTTTATACATAAACATCTTAATTATAAAGTTATATCACAAAGTAGTTACTTTTATAAATATTTACAAATAAATCAAGAACACTACTTACTTATGATTTTAGACATGTGGTTAGGTTTATAAATCATAAACTAGCTTAATTAATCTTATGATTATTTCATGATATTGTGAGGTGTAAGATGAGATTAGGTTAGTAAATGATTGTGATTGTGGAAGGTGCTTGGAATATATAGACTAGTGGTTTTCTGGTATGAAAATGGAGTTGAAATATTGGACAAAAGTGTTAAAATAGCCATTTGGGACAACAGCTTTAGAACATAAAGTTTTGGACTATTTATCGAGTCAAAACGTTAAAAATGTGTTATTATATCTTAACACGACTTCGTGAATATAAATAACGCTAAAAACGGACTTAAAACGAATAAGTTATGGCCAAAACTATATTTGAAACAATACCGGCAAAATAGTTTTTCGGCACAAATCTGGTAGATTTATAATTCGTGTTTTTTAGGGCTTTCGGGTCCGAATCGGCTTAAATATAAAACTACAAACTTGTTTTGAATGATTTTTCGCCATAATATCGCAAGTTTTGAGGCCTAAATGTGTATAACGGATGAGTAAAACCAAAGCAAAGTTGGACTATTTTTCGGAAAGTGTTATAAAAATTTATGCACTATTTTTCCTGACATGAATAGTAAAATTATACTTTCGGACATTTTCGGTCCGTTTGAACTGTAAAAACCTTAGAAAATATTTTAGCATCACTTATATAATATTTATGCGCGGTTTAAAACCTTATAAATATTATTGTATGAATTAACTAATCTATATATATATTGCCGTTGCAAAAATAATAAAAGCGGTAAACTTAACGTAAACACTCTTTCGATTTATTAAAGTTAAACCCAAACTATTAGGTAGTGATATAACTATATAAAATACATTGTTGTATTTATTTTAAATACATTATTCTTACACGACCTATAATTAATTAGGTTGCATTCCGGATCATTTGTGACGATTACCTTGTTGATTTTTTGCGATAATCAATACTTTCACTATTACAAACAAGGATATATACATTGTTGTATTATTTCAAGTGCATTTTTATATTATCGGGCTAATATTAATTCTAGGTTGTCGTTCGAGTCTTTTTTGTGTCGTCAGCTCTTTGTTGACTTTTATATACTATTCTCGATTACTTCTTTTGAGGTGAGGTTAATACCCCTATTTACTTGTTTTTGAACTAATATGGACGGGGATTGTAATACATGCTAATTTAAATTACTCATTACAAACCTAGTTTGTACTATGAATCTTTTGACAAATACTCATTTATCTATACTCGTTTCATACTTCATTTATCATAATATTTACATTTACATTTACATTACATCATTTTACATAACTCGTTTTCATACTCTGTTTTTCATATCATTTCGCAAACTCATTTACTATATTCTCGTTTTACATACTTTGTTTACAATTACTCATTTACTCGCCATATCGTTTCATAGAGCTCGTTTTTAATATACTCGTCTGTTATATTTTTTTTTTTTTTTTTATTATTGTTTTTTTATTATTAATTGTTTTTATTTTTCTTTTAATTTTCAATAATTTACAAACTCATTTACATACTCATTTTCTCCAATTTCTATCATTTACACACTACATTTACCTAAAGCTCATTTACATACATCGTATTCATTTAACTTCTCCATTTTACGCAAATCGTTTAATACTCATTACATGCTCGTAGTTTCATGTAATTCATTTTACGCAACTCGTTTTTACATTACCCGTAATGAGAACAATGAAATCTATCTTTCAAGAAACTTGTGGTTCTTTTATACATATCGCATCATTATTGACTCGGGATTGTCCAACCAGTCATGCCAATTGCTACAATAATCTTCGCTCATAAACTTGTACTTTATGACCACATGTGCTTTAACTACATCTTTTTTTATATATAAAAGTCGAATAATATAAGAGCTCACATTTCTCCGATTGGCTCTTTTATGTCTTTCACATTTAATATAATATTTACCTTAGCATATAGCATTATCATATAATAAAACACAATCTATACTAGTAAATTACACCATTAATCAATTTATCACGTGTCTCATATGCAAGTAAATAAAACCACATGGTAGATAAATCACACATATATTAGGGGTGTTCAGTGTTTGGTTTGACACCGAACAAACCGAAAAAGAAAATGGACCGAAACCGAATAGAACTGAACCGAAGATTTTAATTGGTGTATGGTCTGGTTTGAAACCGAACCGAAGTATTTAATTGGTGTTTGGTTTGGTTATGGTTTGACAAAAATAAAACCAAACCAAACCAAAAAAACCGAATATCTCTATACACATAGAAAAAGTTAATTATATGTGTGTGTATATATATATATACTTCAATCGTATTAACCTAACTAGCAATCCTAGTTTTTAAAATATCTTTTAAACCAATCACTTCTCAAATCAAGCATTGATGAATATTCATGAGCAACTAAACAAGAGTTGTCTTACTTGATTCATATAAATTCACATATACTGAGCAATAGTGAAGTTGCAACTGTGTTTGGAGATTTAAAGATGGAATGTTCAAGCTAATAAGGCTACTGAAGAATTTTGTCGAATAAAATTTATCTTAGTTCGCTTTATTTTATTTTTATTAAGTTCTGAAACATTTCGTTTCTTAAACTTTTTTAGGTTGATTTACTTGAGCACTCTGTGAGACTTTTTTATTTGTTAATTGTAATTGAAAATTTTAGCTTTTTATTTATAACTTTTAGATTATATATTGGGGGAAAACATTTCAAATTTTTTTGGAGTTCACTTGAACTTGGTCTTTTTGGTTTTAACCGAAACCAAACCGAATTCAAATTTGGTGTATGGTTTGGTTTTATTCGTTCTATAATTGGTTTGGTTTGGTTTTGGTTTTGACTTTGAAAATTTTTAAACCGATGAACCCGAACCGTACAACCCACACCGAAAACCAAACCGATGAACACCCCTAACATATATGACAAGATGGTTATTAAATTCCGAAATTACACAATTTTCGGCTTATTTTTGAGATAACGAAACACACCAAAGTGCTTATTTGCTTATCGTGAGATTATTGGGCTTGTTGGGCCTTTCGGCCCAAAGCAACTAATAAGCCGACGCGTATTTTGACACCTTGTATTTTAGCTTATTTTCGTATAGCTTACATTAGGCTTATTTTCTCGAAAACTTAAGATACTTGAAGCTCATAGCTTATTTGAAAACTTATTGAACTTATTTCTTGAAAACTTAAGATATTTGTAGCTCATAGCTTATTGGTTTGGTTTGGTTTTGGTTTTGACTTTGAATATTTTCAAACTGATGAACTCGAACCGTACAACCCACAAACCCGAAAACCAAACCGATGAACACCCCTAACATATATGTTTGGTGCAACATATTACGATATTTAAATTACAACAGTCTTGTTTGTTTTGTTGAGGACAAACAGTAACTTGTAATGCATAACGTTAAATGTACAAGTTACTCGTAAGACGTATTTTGTCTCATATACATCAACATCTCTCCATGTCTATACTCTCGTATGTTGCAACACAGTTCGTACATGTTTGTTAGTTGCATTTATGATCAAACATCAATGTCACACTTTGCATATTTTTAAAACAAAGGTAACTTAATTTTTATGTATATTACATATTTTACATTAAACACATTTCTTTATAAGGAAATGCTAGTAATTTTTTACCCTCATCCATGACATCACATATCTTAAATATCTTAGCAAATCTAGATAATATCCACCAAGATTAGTTTGATCTTCAAAGATCTTTGTGCAATCTAAAACTTAGATTGTATTACTGTAGGCCGGTGCCCTTGCTTTTGGCTGCCGATGCCCTTCTTCAATAGCACCGGCGGAACGAGGCTACAGTGGATTTTTTGCCTATAAATAGCAAGCCAAATCTCACCATTTTGATACACCTTTTCACCAGTAGTTTTCTATGCTTTCTCAGACATTTAGATAGTTGAAACACCCTTAAAACACCACTAATTTTGCTATGATCATAATGCTCTAACATTCAGGTTGTTGTTAAGAATACTCCTATGATTGATCCACCAAGCAAGCCTTAGAGATCTTTGTCATTTCCATCCCACACCAAGCATATCATATGAAGAACTACAAGATTAGAAATTCTTCATATTCATCCATTTGCAGGCTTCCTTGCTATGGATGACTAATTAGATTAGTCTTTCTATCCTATTAGGACACATTGTCTTGGATCATCATTGTTAATCACATCATTATCTCTGTTTCATTTGATTTGGTCTAGTGGTTTATCGTTTGTTTTGTGCCATAAAACACAAAGTTTGTCTATGTTGGGCATTATAAACATAACGGGGTTTTTGGGTTGGTTCTACCCTTTGTGTAAGAAACCCGAGCATTTAGACTCGCCTCTTGTTCCGGTTAAAAGTCGTAAGCGACGATGGGTTGGTTCTCCTGGTGATTGGACTCGGTATTTAGCTTTAGTACCGGATAAAGTGTAGAAGCCAACGTGTGTAAGTTTCTCGCCAAGAAGGGAGTTGTTGATCCAGTGAAGTAACTCTAGAGTTGGGTATCTCAGGGAGTGGCAGTAGGGCGGAGAGGACTCCTGTGACCGAACCCTTTAATATCTTCGTGTTTCGGTTTTGCTCTCTATTTCTATTTCGCTAGTTATTTACTTTATGCTTGTGATTTTTGTTGAGTAATTTTGTTGTGACTACTTGATTATGCTATGCATTTCTTATATCATATAATCATATTTGGTTCTTTTCATATTATGTCGCGTATGTTCGGGGATTGATTACAATAAGTTTTTGATTTTTAAATCAAATCCGTATTAACCCCTACCCACACCCTCTACGTTTTCACAAAATTGGTTATCAGACCATGTCGGCTCTGTTTCAAAACAAATTGGTTCTACACAAAAACCAGTAATTGACTGAGCTGAGTAAGATCCATGAGCATGACTAATTATCCAAAAAAAATGGTATTATTATGAAAGTATATTTATTCTTAGAAGTTCTTGTTTCTTGAATATCTTTGTTATTACAAGCTTGAATAATGTCCTCTATATTTGTTTTTTTATAAAACTTTCCCTTTAAAGCCTACCAAGTGTTATACCTTTTCGTCGGGTCAAAATATGAGTTTTTTGAAAAATCGATCAGACCAGCCGGTTCTGTTCGACAATATGGCCGGTGCCTTTTTGTAGCACAGCACGGCATAGCCGGGTTCTACTATATACGATATTTCGATATTTTTGTCACTTAAAAAGCCGTATAAATACAGAACTGCGTAAAATCCGTACGAGTGTCTTTGTCCACCCTTCTGCCATCTTTCGAAGATAATTGAGTCTTATATCCTTTTCTAATAGAATTAGTTAGAGGACTGAAAAAAAAAAAAATTATGGTTCAAGTAAATCTAAATTTCAAAATACCCCAAAGTATCCAAAATTTCAAATTTCGTATTAACATAAAAACTCAAACTTTTGAGTCGGGCAACTTGGGTTGGTATCCTTTGAACATTAACACATTACTCTTTAAAATAAAAGTATTTTGGTCATTAATCAAGCTTGGTATACATCTTCATACTCAAACACAAGGTGAAAAGAATTTTTTTGTATGATACGGTATACGATTAGTTGCTCTTGTTTGCATTGCTTGTATATATTGATTGTATGCCTATCTCTCATTGTATTTGAGCTTGCTTATTTGTGAAATATAAATGTCAACCGTGTCTTGTTTGTTTCCCCGCTTGTATGTCAATTTAGATGTTTAAAAAAATAATATGGTTTCTAAAGGAGTGTTTGGGGTCTAACTTCATATCTTTGCTCAAAACGAATTTTCGTTTTAAATGTTTTGTCATCTCTATTAGTAATGATTGAATATAATGTTGTTATATGTTTATGATTACTTGTTTTCATCTTATTTACTTTCATATACCTCTTTGCTTCCTTATGTGATCTCTGTTATTTGAGTTGCCATGATACTTGTGTTGTATTTGTCAGTCTCTTCGTGTTTTGCTCAATAGGACTTATGCTAGATCTGTGCACCTCAAATAGGCATATATTTCTTCACCTTTGATTTTGCTTTGTCAAACTTCTCGCATTCATCTCAATTAGTTTTACCAAAATCATTTGAGAATCAAGATACCAAGTAATGCTAAGTTAGAATGTTCTCTTGTTTTTCTTGTATTTACAATATTGTGGTTTTGTTTGCTTGTTTCGAGCGAAGTCATAAGTTCTTGTTGCGCGTCCACTGCTAGTTGCTCCTTTTGTGTGTCTATTCTATGTTGTTTAGCCTAATGAAGATTTATCTAGGCATGCTATGTACACTTCATTTTATAGCATTTACCTATATTCTTTAGTGTTTAATATATCAACTCTTGCATAGAACCTTAAATATCATAGGGAATTAAGTAAGTTAGTTAAGTTATTTTTCACTTATGCTCATGAAAGTGGGATTGGTAACTTGAATGTTTCATCCGAAATACTCAAGCAAAGATGAAATGTAATGATGTCTAGTTTTAGTTTTAAAAGTATTTTTCAAATTGGAACAAAGTAATAAATTATTGTTTTGGTTAATACGGGTCAACACTAGTGTTTGGCAAAACCTATAAAGAATGATTCCGCGCTTCATTTTGACCAAGTGTTGTCTTCGGGATTTTTTTTAAAGCATGTATTTTTAAGTATAAATTCCGGAGGTGACAGCTCCATGTTAGTTACTCTATCACATATAACGTATAAATACCAAATAAGTACTTTTTTAGGGAATTTCATTATCAAATGATGGACTCTTCCGCGGGTTCCTGGAGCTGTAGTTATACGTGAACGAGTTGTTGCGAATTTACGATTTAAAGTGTCCTGGCTGTCCTGCATTACGGTTCAACACACTACATGACTCTAGATTCGATTAAGCCGAACGATAGTATGATGACCCATTCAAAATTGTTTTATGAAAATATGGTCTCAATGGATTTGTAAAATATTTTTCTCAACTTTTTAACAAAAGGTCAATTTTTGATCATGGCGTTTCCGCCTAAGGTTTTAAACATTTAGACTCTCTACACTTGCTAAAAATGGAGGGGGGGGACGTTTCAAATTTACTTCTTAAAATTGTATCTAAACATTTTTGTCAGTGTGCATTTCATTTTCAATCTCTCTTAATAAAACCACTAGTTCACCATCTTGCTCTCCAACTCCCAAACATCACTAAATCATGATATGCTTTCTCATTCTAGTTGTAAAATACTGTCCATTCCTTTGTTAATTTATTCGTAATACTACATGTCTTTTGCACTACTAGTGTTGAGTAAATATTCTGGTTTTAATTATTTGCTTTGTCATTATCTCAAAGTAATTACGGTAACATTTGATTAATTGAAATGCATTATTAATTTCATAAAACCGTATAATAAAAGAGGTGTTATTTCATTTTTTTGTGTTTTTCTGAATGTCAAGGATAAAACATGCTTTATTAACATGTATGCTTGCATTAGACAGTAATTGTGGTCTCTTATATGATGTCCGTATGATATCATTTTTTTTTTTCATTGGTGATTTTGATTGAATATGTCTAGGCTTGATACGTTTTATTCCCCCCCCTTGCATTGGCATTCTATTATTTCATTATCTTCGAATGGCATTCTAGTTTATGCTCATGCTCAATATAGTTTAATGTTACCATGATTTATTTGCTACTTGTGCTTCATATTATGTCTAAGCATTTTTTTTTAATATACTATGTTACGAACTTTAGGATTTCTTTTTGAACCTTATTGTTTTAATATTAAGCCAAAATCGACAAACATGCGAATACAGAACAATAACAACATGGTTGATTGATACTTTTTTTTAGTTGAACTAAATGAACGAACTCAAATGCAATTGAGATTCTCTGTGCTTTACTTCGTTTTCTCTTCGTTCGCAAAATCCTTTCGCATCTTTGTCTAGTGCAATTGTTTCTACATTCTAATGTATCATCTTTCTTATGCTTGTGTTTTGGTTTTGAAATATTTGGAACTTTCTCTTGTGAATGAATGTTTCTTTTCCCTCTGTATCATTATGTTTGATTTCTTGAACAATCTTGTTTGTTGTCCTAAATTGCTTTCATGCTTGAGCTTTATGCTAATCATGCGTCTTCTCGATATCTGTCTCTATGTCTGTTTTGTATTACAGTGGTGTTAAAATCATATGCTCACTAGATGTTGAATCTCTTTCCATAAGCTAGCTAACTATTTTTGTTAACATGATAGTTTCAAACTTTTTCCCTCACTCGCCTCTCTTAGCTTAAGAATTTTTCTAATTGTGGTGGTTCTTTTTGCGATCCATGTTCTGTTTTTTTTTTTAATGTACTATATATGAGTTTGCTTGTTTTGTCCTTCGTTGTGATTAATACCTTGACGAATTTCATTCGTTATGTGTTCGGCTATGTTTGATCTATGCATGTTGTTTTACAATGATATTCTTGCTCTTATTTTATGTAGGATAACTCCATTTTGTGTAGGTTAGGTAAAGATTCATTTTTTTTCATAACCGTTATTATTTTTTGTCTTATCAGACACAGTCTATATATTCTAATCTAACATCGTTCATACATGCAGGCATACATTGTTTAGTTGATTGCATTGTCATACACCATCTTCCGTACCCAAACTTCACTACTTTTAAATGTTATCATGTCTCATCTCCTCAATTTCTTCATTTCAACCAACAAGGTTAAGGTTTTGGTTCGTGGTAAAACTTTGTGCGTTCTGATCAATATTGTGTCACGTCGCCCATTAATTAAGCTACTCTCTAACGTGAAGAAATCATGATAAATCTTTTCACAATCAACCACTATCTCTTCCAAATGTGTACCTTATCGTCCCTCCCATCATCTCCCTCCCTCCATCATCTCACCTAATATGTCGCATGCCATCTCTACCCCAGTCCACCTTTCCCGAGGATTCTCTCCAAGGCAAAACTATTGATCACTCTTTAAGTCAACTCACCTCCTTTGAACTCACCTTGTCCCTTGTCACATCCTCCATGTCCCATCACTTAGTCCTAATAATTAGAAGTTGACCTATAATCATAATCTATTGCATTAGATTGCTTGTCCTTAACATGTTAAAAACTAGGCTCATTAAAACCTTCTCAAAATGATTCTATTAATAGGAACTCATTCTTCATCTTTACTCATCATTCTTTTTTTACACTTATTTGCCTCTAAAGAAGAAAAAAAGACCTATACCTCAAAGAAAACACTTGAATTAAGCGCTTGGCCATGTTATCGCGTCACATTAATTGCGAACATCAGTCAAAACCTCCCTACCAACAACCTTTACTCACCTCATCGGTACTAAGCATCGGGGACCGTACCATCTTCTCCACTATCTCGGACTTTCCACATCGTCTTTCAATCCGATCGATTTCACCATGTCATCGTAATAGTTGATTTATTGAACACTTCCTAAAACAACACGCCTCAACCCATTGATTAAGACATTTCACCTCACCCTTCAACATCCAAACAATCCTCACAAATTGCATAATCTCGCTTACCCCTATCGAACTTTATCTTCTACATATCTTGAAAACTCGTTTATGCCTCTTTTTGTTTTAAAAGACCAAGTGAATTTTGTATTGAAATGCATCATCCATTCTCAAACATACCCTTTTCTTCTTTGTATGTTCGGTCATTCTTTGTTTAAGGATGAAATTTTCCTTTCATTTCATCTCTTTTTTAGGTTCAAAGCATTCTTACAACCTTGATGAGTTATTACACAATTTTCGGCTTATTTTTGAGATAACGAAACACACCAAAGTGCTTATTTGCTTATCGTGAGATTATTGGGCTTGTTGGGCCTTTCGGCCCAAAGCAACTAATAAGCCGACGCGTATTTTGACACCTTGTATTTTAGCTTATTTTCGTATAGCTTACATTAGGCTTATTTTCTCGAAAACTTAAGATACTTGAAGCTCATAGCTTATTTGAAAACTTATTGAACTTATTTCTTGAAAACTTAAGATATTTGTAGCTCATAGCTTATTGGTTTGGTTTGGTTTTGGTTTTGACTTTGAATATTTTCAAACTGATGAACTCGAACCGTACAACCCACAAACCCGAAAACCAAACCGATGAACACCCCTAACATATATGTTAGTACAAATATTACGATATTTAATCTACACAGTCTTGTTTGTTTTGTTGATGACAAACACGTAACCTGTAATACATAACGTAAAATGTACAAGTTACTCGTAATCGTATTTTGTCTCAATATACATCAACATCTCTCCATGTCTCAACTCCTCGTATGTTGCAACACAGATTCGTACATGTTTGTTATGTTGCATTATGATCAAACCTCATTTTACACTTTGCATATTTTAAAACACAAGTAACTTACTTTTTAAGTATATACATATTTTACATAAACACATTTCTTTAAAAAGAAAATGCTTGTAATATTTACCTCATCCATGACATCACTATATCTTTAAATATCTTAGCAAATCTAGATAAAATCCACCAAGATTACTTATGATCTTTCAAGATCTTGCAAATCTAAACTTAAATTGTATTACTATAGACCGGTGCCCTTGCTTTTGGCTGCCGATGCCCTTCTTCAATAGCACCGGCGGAACGAGGCTACAGTGGATTTTTTGCCTATAAATAGCAAGCCAAATCTCACCATTTTGATACACCTTTTCACATATTTTTCTCTCTGCATTTTTCCTTCTCTTAGATCAGTAGCAACACCCTTTAAACACCCTCATTTTCATATGATCATAATGCTCTAACATTCATTTTGTTGTAAGCATACTCTTATGATGATCCACCAAAGCAAGCCTTAGAGATCTTGCCATTTCCATCCACCACCAAGCATATCCATATGAAGATCTACAAGATTAGAAATCTCATCATATTCATCCATTTGAAGGCTTCCATCATTGTAATTACATCATTATCTTGTATCATTTGATTTAGACTAGATGGTTTATGTGTTTGTGCCACAAAACACAAGGTTTGTTATGTTGGGCCATAAAACATAACGGGGTTTTTGGGTTGGTTCTACCCTTTGTGTAAGAACCCGGTATTTAGCTTTGTACCGGATAAAGTGTAAGCGACGATGGGTTGGTTCTCCCGGTGATTAGGATTCGGTATTTAGCTTAGTACCGGATAAAGTGTAAGCAACCTTGTGTAAGGTTTCTCCGCCGAGAAGGGAGTTTGTTGATCTAGTGAAGTAACTCTCGAGTTGGGTACTCAGGGAGTGGAGTAGGGCGGAGAGGAGCTCTGTGACCGAACCACTATAAATCATCGTGTTCGGTTTGCTCTCTATTTTATTTATCGCTCTCTATTTACTTTATGCTTGTGATTTTGTTGAGAATTATGTTGTGACTACTTGATTATTCTATGCTTTCATATAATCATAAATCATATTTGGTACTTTTCATATTATGTCGTGATTGATCGGGGACTTGATACAAAAAGTCTTTGATTTTTAAATGAAAACGTATTAACCCCCCCCCCCCTTTACGTTTTCCATAATTGGTATCAGACCCATGTGGCTCTAGTTTTCAAAACAAATGGTTTTCAAAACCGAGTACGATCCATGTATCAATCTATCCGAAAAACTGGACTTAATATGAAAAGTATATTATTCTTAGAAGTCTTGTTTCTTGAATATCTTTGTTATACAAGCTTGAATAATGTCTAAAATTTGTTATATAAAACTTACCTTAAAGCCTACCAAGTGTTATACCTTTTCGTCGGGTCAAAATATGAGTTTTTTGAAAAATCGATCAAACCAGCCGGTTCTGTTCGACAACAAGCCGGTGCCTTTGTAGAAACAGTACCGGCTAGCCGGTTTTACAACACGCTTTTCGAAATTTTTGTCAACTTTAAAAGCCCGTAATATACAAACTGTAAATCCGTACGAGTCGTGCCACCTACCATTTCGAAGATAATTGAGTCTACTTTCTAATAGAATTAGTTAGAGGAATTGAATATAGGTTCAAGTAAATCTAAATTTCAAAATACCCCAAAGTATCCAAAATTTCAATAAAGCATAATTGTATTTTTGAGTTTGAAAACTCAGCCCGTTGAACCCAACCATAGGAAAGAACATTAAGACATTCCTTTTTAAAATTAAAGTATTTTGGTCATTAATCAAGCTTGGTATACATCGTCATACTCAAATACAAGGCGAAAAGAATTTTTCCGTATGATACGGTATACGATTAGTTGCTCTTGTTTGCATTGCTTGTATATATTGATTGTATGCCTATCTCTCATTGTATTTGAGCTTGCTTATTTGTGAAATATAAATGTCAACCGTGTCTTGTTTGTTTCCCCGCTTGTATGTCAATTTAGATGCTTAAAGAAAATAATATGGTTTCTAAAGGAGTGTTTGGGTTAACTCATATCTTTGTCAAAAATGAATTTCCGTAAATGTTTTGTCATCTCATATTAGTAATGATATGAATATAATGTGTGATATGCTATATGATTACTTGTTTCATCTTATTTAGTTTCATATACTCTTTGCTTCCTATATGTGATCTTGTTATTTGAGATGCCATGATACTTGTGTGTATTTGTCGTCTTCATGTTTTTGCACAATAGGGCTTATGCTAGATATCGTGCACCTCAAATAGGCATATATCTCTTTGAATTTGCTTTGTCAACTTCTCGCATCATCTGAATTCTTTTACGAAATCTTGAGAATAAGACCAAGTATGCTAGTAGAATGTCTACTTGTTTTCCTTGTTTACATATTGTGGTTTTGTTTGCTTGTTATTGATTCATAAGTTCTTGTTTGCCATGCTAGTTGCTCTTTTGTTTGTCTATTCCATGTTTTCGCCTAATGAAGATTATCCTAGGCATCGTACATCTTTTATAGGCATACCTATATTTCTTTGTGTTTAATATATCAACTCTTGCATAACCTTAATATCATAGGAATTAAGTAAGTTAGTTAAGTATTTTTCTTATGCTCATGAAAGTGGGATTGGCAACTTGATTGTTTCATCCGAAATACTCAAGCACAGATGAAATGTGATGATGTCTAGTGTTAGTTTTAAAAGTATTTTTCAAAACGGATCAAAGTAATAAATTATTGTTTTGGTTAATACGGGTCAACACTAGTGTTTGGCAAAACCCATAAAGAACGATTCCGCGCTTCATTTTGACCAAGTGTGTCTTCGATATTTAAGCATGTATTTTAAGAATAAATTCCGAAAGCTCTTGTTAATTACTCTTTCACATATAACTTATAAATACCAAGTACTATACTACTAGGGAATTTCATAATCATATGAGGCCTCTCCGGGGTGTCGTATCGACGGGTTGTGGATTTACGATTTAAAGTGTCCTGGCTCCTCATACGTTCACTACATGACCTCTAGATTACGATAGCCCGAACGATAGTATGATGACCCATTCAAAATTGTTTTATGAAAATATGGTCTCAATGGATTTGTAAAATATTTTTCTCAACTTTTTAACAAAAGGTCAATTTTTGATCATGGCGTTTCCGCGTAAGGTTTTAAACATTCTTAGTCTTGCTAAAAAAAGGGGGGACGTTTCAAATATACTTCATTAAAATTATCTACACATTTTTGACAGTGTCATTTCATCTTGTCAATCCTCTATAACCACTAGTTCACCATCTTGGCATTCCTTTATTCTATTCGTATGGCATTCTAGTTTATGCATGCTCAATCATAGTTTACATGATATTCTCATGTTTCTCCTTATATGTCAATGTTACATGATTTATTTGCTACTTGTGCACTCATATTATGTCAAAGCATTTTTTTATACTTGTAGAAGTTTAGGATCTTCTTTTTGAAAACTTATTGTTTTAATTAAGAACCAAAATCGACAAACAAGCGAATGAACAATACAACAAGGTTGATACTTATTTTTGACAAATGAACGAACTCAAATGCAATATGAGTTCTCGTGCTTATTTGTTTCCTTCGTCGCAAATCTTTCGCATCATTGTTAGTGCAATTGTTTTTCTAATCTAAATGATCTTCTTCCTTATGCTTGTGTTTGGTTGAACTATTAAGAACATGCTCTTGTATGAATGTTTCTTTTTCTTGTATCATTTATGTTTGAATTCTTGAATGCTTGTTTGTTGTCTAAATTGCTTATGCTTGATCTTTATGCTAATCATGCGTCTCGATTGTCTATGTCTAGTATAGTGTAAAATCATATGTCCTAACCGTTGAATCTCTTCCATAAGACTAACTATTTAAGCTAGTTTCAACTTTTTCCCTCCTCCTCTCTTAGCTTAAGAGTTTTTTTTAATTATGTGTCTATTTGCGAACATGTTTTGTTTTTATATGTCTATATATGAGTTTGCTTGTTTAGTCCTTCGTGTGATAATACTTGACCAAGTTTCATTCATATGTGTTGGTATGTTTGATCTATCATGTTGTTAAATGATATTCTTGCTCTTATTTTATGTAGGACTAACTCCTTTTGTGTAGGTTGGTAAAGATCATTTTTCTTTATCAAGTTAATTTTTGCTCTTATCATACACCAATCTATATCTCTCATTACATGTTCATACATGCCTATTCATCATCACCACTTCACTAATGAGCATATATTGTTAGTTGCTTGCATTGTCATCACCATCTTCCGCCCCATACGTCACTACTTATAAATTTATCATGTCTATCTCCTCAATTTCTTCATCAACCAACAAGGTAAGGTTTTGAGATAAACCTTCATGCGTCTATCAATATTGAGTCATCCATTAAGCCTCTCTTACGAGAAAAATCATGATAAATCTTTTCATAACCAACCACTATCTCTACCAACTGGCTACCTAATCGTCCCTCTATCAACACTAAATATATCTCATTCCATCTCTCCCATCACCTCTCCAAGAATCTCTCCAAGTACCCTATTGACCACTCCAAAGTCAACCCCACTACCTTTGACCTCACCTTGTCCCTAGTCACATCACTCCATGTCACATCACTTAGTCCCTAATAATAGAAGTTGACCTCTAACATAATCTAATCATTAGATTCTTCCTAAACAAGTAAAAACAATGCATTAAAACCTTCTCAAAATTCTTCTATAAAAGGAACTCATTCTCATCTTACTTATGATCTTCTCCTCATCATCCTTCTTACACTATGCCTAAAGAAAACAAAGTCAACCTCAAAAGAACCACTAGAATAAGCGCTAGGGCATGTTATTTCAACAATTCACGAACATCGTCACCTCCCTACCAACCTTTCTCACCTCCATCGGACTATACATCGGGACCTCTACCAACTTCTCCAATCTCGACTTTCCCTCTTTCACCGATCATTTCACCAATTCATCGCAATAGTGATTTATTGACTACTCCTATAACAACACCTCCACCCATTGATTCAACCTTCACCTCACCTTCTCCATCCAAACAATCCTCACAACTTGCCATAATCTTGGACCCCATCGAACTTATCTTCTCACATATCTTGAAACTCGTAAGCCTCTTTTGTCAAAAGCCAAGTGAATTTTGTAATGAAATGCATCTCATTCTCAAACACACCCTTACTACCTTTAGTATGTTCGGCATTCTTGTCTACGGATGAAATTTTCCTTCTTATATCATCTCTTTTTAGGTTCAAGCATATACAACCTCTCGCAAGTCACCTAAACCAAAGACTTGTTTGATGCTGCTCAAGCAGGATTCCATCTTCATTGAGAATACATTAGTATCACTCGTATGATCTGCTGAGCAAAATCACAATAAATATTGCTTATGACTCTTGATAACAACAGCTTGTAACTTGATGATGTTCAACAACGGGGTGGTGCGTTGGGTGGGTTTGTGATAGAAATGGAATGTGTCCTAACGAGATTTTGATTGATCTCTTGGCTCTAGACTCGATTAGTGCATTTTGGTTTTAGTACTCGGAGGCTGGAGCAGTTTGCCACCTATTCAATATCAACAATCTCGGAGTGAGATGTCAATAGATAACGTGTGTATCTCCGTGACAAATGAGACAAGTTTCTGTTGAGAGAAACCCGAATGCTAGGAAGTTGCGTATTAGGCATCACTAGGTCCATGAATGTCCCGTTTTCAAAATGGTCAGGCAATCAACTTGGTAGATCTGACAGCATATGTATTGACCCGGTTTCTGCCTTAAGTTGTGTGGAGGGCTTCTTTCTTTAGACCCTTTATCCATACATTTCTTTTTAATTCTTTAACGCCTTCAATGCTTACCAAGACGTCATTACTAACACCATGTTGTGATTGTTCCAGTGTTAACTCAATCTTAGTCGGCATTATTCCCATATACATTCATCTCCAATCATACCTAAGGACTGCTATTTCTAACTTTGGATTATCCTTGGGTAGATCCTCCGGTTCTGGTTGGATCATAGGATTGATTCCTAACCTAACCACCTTATGACTTCAGAATCGTCATGAAATTAAGATGTTGTTGGGTATAAGATCGAACCATAAAACCTTTTCTTCAGCACATTGAGTCGAATAGATCATATTTTAATTACATTTTCTCCCCTTATTTTAAATAATAAACACTTAGTTTTTGAAATACCTTGTGATTAAAATATGTCTTGAAAAATCTGTGGGAGAAAATATGGTCAGCATGAATGGTTTGGAACATTTTGATAATGTTTTGTTGATAACATAAGAATGGTCCGTTGATGATGTATCCAAAATCATTAAAACCATGTTTTTTGAAAAACTCCCCCTCAAAATAGACTCAATTGTAATATTTTCGTCTTTTAAAACACTGTGAGGGAAGGAGTGTTGAACACATAATTTTGAAAGATTTTGAATTGTCATTGAGAAATTCATGAAAAATTGTGTTCAACGCTTTAAAAAACCACATGCTAGAAGACTTCTCTTCTAACGTTAAGGGTAAGTGCACTGGAAACGTTAGCACTTTCCTTTTTCTTGAGCTAAAATATTGAATGGTCCTTGTAAAACGAACATCTCCAAGACCGAGAAACGTTAATTTTCTCGTTGTGAGGATAAGTTATAAACCTTCCTTTATTTGAAGTCCGGGTTATGTACTGATATTTGCACATAAGCCATCTAGAAAATTAGAAATGACATGTTTTGAAACTATTTGCAACTCTCGCTCGAACTTCATTTACACACCCGTGTCAATGTTAATCGACATTTCTAAGCACGTAAATGTTATCGATTCCAAGAGACATGTCGAGAAGAATCTTTTTGGAAATTTCAGTTTCTCCTGAATTTGTATTTTCTTTTTGAAGTTAATATTTTGTATTTTGCTTTTCTCAAAAATATGTACATGGTGATGTTTGATGATGATATCAAGCAGTCTCATTTGTCAGAACCTCCAGATCAGCTGGAGTCAAACATCTCATACCAATCCTTCTGACAAGATACTTAAACTGATCCTCAGGAAGGGCTTTCGTAAACATGTCAGCTAATTGGTATTCAGTTCTGACAAAATATAATTCAATTATACCATTTTCAACCTGTTCCTTTATGAAATGATACCGAGTATGGATGTGCTTTGTTCTCGCTGAATGTTTTACGGGGATTGCATGAGATTGCTAATGGCGGACTGAGAGTCGCATAACAAAGGTATTTTGTTAAATTTGAAAGCCATAAACTTTGAAGGTTGTGTCCTCATCAACATTACTTGAGCACAAGCTTGTGCAGATAACGGCCACGTACACTGCCTCTGCTAAAGACATTGTAGTGCTGTTTTTTTCTTTTGACATCCAACTAACTAGCTTATCACCAATTGAACTGGTTCCCTCCAAAGTACTTGTTCCGAGTATAACAAGGCCAATCTCGGCATGATCAGCGTCAGAAAGTCCTGAAAAATGCAGTTAGTTCAAGCCAGAATCCTTGGATACCAGAGGTCCCAGATGTAATGGTACCTTTAGGGTATTTAAAAATTCTTTAACCTCCTTGAGGTGCTTTTGAGTTGGTCGTAAGCTTGAAAACGTGTACAATAGCATACTGCTTGCACTAATCTGGGTCACCTAGATGTCAAGTACCTGAGTGACCCCAAATTTACTCGATAATCAGAATTGTCCTACGGGTTCTCCACTCAAATCTATATCTAGTTTGGGTTTTGTAGCCAATGGTGTACCAATGGAGTGACAATTGTCCATATTATGCTTTTTCAGAATTTCTAAAGCGTACTTGGCCTGATTGATAAAAATACCCCTTTGGGGACTGGTAGATCATAAGTCCTAAAAAGAAATTTCATCTATCCTCCCCATTAAAGACATTCTCAAATCTACTGTGCATTTAAATTTTCAAATCGTTTTGAATATTTAGGATTTGTCGAACCAAAAAAAAAAAAAAAAAAAAAGCACCTTTTTTATATGTCAACAACATAATCTGCACAGTAGAATATCCTCCCCGTTTTTATCTGAATAAAGTTGGGTCAATTGTACCTTTAGTAAAGCCTTTGGACATCAGGAAGTTTGATAGTTCATCGTACCAGGCTCTTGGAGCTTGCTTTAATTCATACAAAGCTTTCCTCAGTAGGTAGACTTTTTCTGGATGATCTGGATCAACGAACCTCGTCTGGCTGTAGCAACATAAAACCTCCTCCTTCCAGTGAGGACATTAAGAAATGTTCATTTTCAAGTCCATCTGAAATATGGGAAAGGACTTTGTGCTGCAGTGGGCAAAGAAAATCCGAACCCGCTTCTAAGTCGCGCAACTGGAGCAAATGAAACTCAACCAATACCCTCTTCCTGAGCATAACCTTTAGCAACAATCATAGCTTTGTTACGAATTACAGTCTGATCTTCATTCTTCTTATTCTTATCATAACCCTCTTTAACTTTTATAATCATCTTGGCCAAAGGTTGTCGACTAGTTCCAAGAACAATTTAGTCTGTCGAACTGATGAAGTTTATCCTGCATTGCCTCGATCCATGCAGAATTAGCCATTGCCTCCTTAATGTTTTTCGGTTCAACAATACTCACCGTGAGCGCGAACATACACATTTCAGGATCTATGGCAAGCTGTCCATCTTGTATTAACTGGCATAGGATGGATTTCCACTGAACTAGTTCTAATGGATGATCTCTTGGTCCATCGGTAATCATGACTTTGAGGTATGAAAGAATGCACATCGGTATTATCAATGTTGGCGAGAGGAAGACTCACCAATTTCTTGTACTCGATACAAAAGGATTGATAAATTTGCATCTTGAAATGATGCATTTCTGTGCTTGATCATTGTTGTTTTCCTCAGCTTGTATCGTTGTTGGATTGTAATATTCCATCAAAGTAAAGACTGAAGAGAAATTCTAGATGATTGGGATCCTTAACAATCTAATTTCTAAAAGAAAAAAAAATAAATCAAAAACCCTTGATGTGACGAATTTGTCTTTTCTGCTGTAGGAACAACATTTTGTCTATGTGCACAGGGGACAGAGTTGTCATATCTGATGCTATTGTCCTTGAGGAATAGATGCCTGAAGAAACATTTACAATAGACATCTCTTGACGTTGTGGTGCGAGGTCGAACTGTTGTGATCAGACATCTTTCTCTTTGGATTTCACAAACTTATATGAATGGACTCCACTATTAAGCGTGTTCGCTTGTTGTAAACTAAACGATATCCCTTTCGACTTGAGTAAAATATCCCCCATGACCATGGTCCCCATTTTCTTTCATCTTGTCACAAGATTTTCCCACCATCTCTAGTTATGTAACGAATGCAACCAAAAGATGGTGAAGATGTTTATTTAAGGTTTCCTGTCATTTAATGTGATATGTCTGTCTTCCATGAGTGGATATGATGTATTTGATCTGTTCTGAGTATAGCATGCAGTTAGCAAGCTGCTTTTCAAGGCCCAAAACTGATAATGTAAGCTTAGAAGCAGAAAGTCATCTTTTCGAAGCAGCCTCAACAAGTAAATACGTCTCCGTCTTTACGACATACGCCATTCGTTCAAGTTTCGAAGGAAGGAAGTATGATGTTCAATACCTTCTTCTATGAAATAACCTTGAGTGTTCTTGTATAAAGAAATCCGTACCTCTGTCAGTACAGGACAATAATAACATGAGTCTTGAAGGATTGCGATTGAATGTCTTGTAAGAACAGCTCAAGACCGAGAAACGTTAATTTTCTCATTGTGAGGATAAGATATAAACCTTCCTTTATTTGAAGTCCCGGTTATGTACTGAGATTTGCATATAAGCCATTAAGAAAATTAGAAATGACATGTTTTCAAACTATTTGTAAACTCTCGCTCGAACTTCATTTACACACCCGTGTCAATGTTAATTGACATTTCTAAGCACATAAATGTTATCGATTCCAAGAGACATGTCGAGAAGATTCTTTTTGGAAATTTTCTATTTTTTCAGATTTTGTATTTGTATATATATACCTGTTGTCCTCAGCATTGCTATGTGAAGGTGGAATAGTAATTCCAACTCTTGTCGTGATGTAGCTGTCTTGACTGCTAGAGGAACAACTTTTGGAACCAGCTTTGAACTTGACGGTTCGTTGCTGTGGTCTTGAATTCCGAGTTCTGAACGGTTATGATCAGAAGTCATTTGATGAAGAACGAGGCCTGAACTGATGTGAACAGACGTCATTTAATGAAGACCGAGGCCTGATCTGCTGCGATCAAACGTCTTTTGAACATTGAGGAACGGGGCCTGAAGTGTTATTTTCAGCAGACACCATTCGATGTAGCTCATCTTTTGTGAAACCATTCTAGCACTGGTTTCTTAGATATCAAAATCTCAGCAAGTTCGGTCACTCTACGATGGAGCTTCGGTCTTTAATTAGTTAACGTTGTAATAGAATATTATCGGGAATCGGGCTCGATAGATAATCTAATATTGTATATGTTTCGGGTTTAATCCCAAACAAAACCCGAGCCCGGGTCCTGGTTAAATATCCCGCGCGTCATTTAACGCGACGGGGTATATAAACTCTTTTCTATTTAGAAAAGAGTAAGTTGTTCAAAATATATATCTTTTCTCTTTTCTCTCTCAATTCTCTCTCTACTTTCTCTCTCTAGAACAACTCTCTCTTTCTCATTTCTAGTTCCGATTTCGTGATCGATTGTATGAAGTGAAGTGTTACTAAGGACTAGTGGTAGTCTTTTTGTTTGAGAACCTATGTCCTGTGGAGATCTGTCTTTCTGGTTTCTTAGATGCACTTGACTTTTCTACGGGCATATATCTCTTTGTTGTCTTATGAGATTTTGCATCCTTATTCTGTGCAGAAGCACGAGGATTTAACCTTGAGAGGTATTCTAAGACGCATTCATCATGATTTGCACTGTAAAGGCACTTTTTGCATGTAGGACATTGCAAGTCATTGAACTTTAAGAAAGGCTTTTGTTTCCTATGTTCTCCTAAGTGAACATCTTTGTTTGAAACCCGACTACTCATTGATGCTTGCCAATTCCTATGTTTTGGTTTGCAACCATTAGAAGTGTTGGGTAATCTGCAGGATCAATCATTATAGGACTTTTTCCTTCACTTCTTTATCTTTCTGAGTTGTGCAATTTTCTTAGCTTTCTCTTGGTAGTAGTTATGAACCATGTCATTTGAGCCTACTTTTTCCCTTGGTGACTGAGGTAACAAATGCTTTTGGCAATTCCTAGAGGGCCAGGTGCAATCCATTTGGTGTTTCGAACTGTTGTATCTAATCTGGATGGCAAATTCTGTTGAGTGACTAGTTTAAATAAACCATACGACCACATTCGTTTTTATTACCGACTGTTTATTTGTAACTTCTCATTTAGGAGAATTTGAAAAAAGAGTCGGTTTTCATAAAATCTGATGGTTTTGGAATTAGTTGAGAATTTGGTGTGTCAACAAAGATGGTTTATTAAACTGAGTTTCCAACCAGACTTTCCCTTTGCAGTTCTCGATGAGTTTCTTTAAACTCACTTTTGGCTATGTTATTGTCTTGCATTTGAGCTTTCAAATCTTGTTTTCATGATATTGTTCACGTTCCCTTTCGAAATACATTAGATCCATTTTCTATTGCAAAACTGAGTTGTTTTTCATTTGTTCTTTACATTGTTGTAAAGCAAGTTCAAGAGAAATCGAGTGTTTTTCAAGTTTAGAAAAACTTTTTAACAAATTATTATGAACTTCTTTGTTAACAGATTCAGTTTGTTTCGACATAATTTTGTGCAAGACATTCATCATTCTTTGACTTTATGAAGCATATAAGCATTGCAATTCAGTATTAGCATTTTAAATCAGACAGAGAATGCAATACGAAACATGTAACATCTTTAGACACACACTCTTCGAGAAGTAGATCATAAATGTTTGAAAAATCAGCCTTTTCAGATTCAAGTTCGTCAACCTCTTTTTCAAGGGAATTAACGTACTCCAAATCGTCATTCATTTCCTTTTTTAATTCATGAACAAAACAATGACTGTCCAGTATAGTTTTTGTCATGAAAGAGGCATTAATTAGGTTATGATCAAACTTCCATAGTCTTAGAGCTTGGGTTAGGAAATGCACTATAAGCTCATGATAGACCAAGGGCTTGTTGACAAATTGTTCAAAATGATTGAAGTTGTTTGTCATTTCGTTATAAAGTGTCTACTTTTCTAATGGATTTAGAAATGGGTAGACAAGGCCAGGTTTATAGCATGATTTGGCTTTGTCCTAAACCAAAAATTTTTCTCCAATTGTCTTCCTAAATTCTTTATCGCGTTCCAACATGATCAAGATAGGTTTTTGATGGTGGTTTGAAAGTTTCATAAAGACTGTTTTGATATGTGTAATTATATGGTTTCACTGTGTCTTTATCCAATTTTGATCTACTCTCCTTTTCAAGAGTCACTGTCTCTTCCCCATTGGGGCAAAATCTGTTTGCAGGATCAGAAGTATCATATGGGATCTCATACAAACAAGGCTTATCAGATTGAGCTTTCTTGAGGTACTTTGGATTAGCAAAGGTTGATCTACCATGATACGTTGCGCATTTGGGTGCTAACATGTGAATGGTCTGAATTGACTGATTGCGTTTATAAAGAATTTCATTTAAAAACTTTATTTGTTTGTCCATTTCAATCATCGTGTCAATGTCTTTTCCTTCCTTAACCTTTAAATCCGAAATAACCTTACTTTTCTCTTTGAGTTGACCTTCAAATTGTGACCTAGTTAACAGACTCTTTTTGACTAGCTCATCGTGTTTCTGATTGACAACTGAAATTTCATAGGTTTTAGTTTTTAAACCCTCTTTTATGTCAATGTCTTTAAGAGCTAATAGTCCTAGAGTTTCATTTAACTTTGTTTGAAGTATTTTATAATCACTCGTTAGGTCATTAAGGGCCGTGTACTTCTCAAGCTCAGTCTGTTTGGTCTGAAGTGCAATCAGAGAACTATCCCGACTGCTAGTAGCCTCCCCCAGAGCCCTACTAGACTCATCAAGGTTAGTTTTGCACTCCTTCAGTTCTTGAGTTAATGATGCGTTTGCTTTCTTTAATTGCTTTAATACCGTTTTGTTTTCCTCCGTATCAAGAGTCAAATTAGCAATTAAATTAGCAAGCGCAGCACGCTCATCAACACATTCAGCCGCATTTTGATCAACCTGATTATCATTAGTACATATATTTGATGAATCAGGAATGACATTGCTATCATCCTTCTCCAAAACATATGTGTCGTTAATGGATTCAGGTTGCTCAGAATGTCGTCTCACATTGGCAAACACATCATTTTCATCATGGTTTTGTACCTGTTCCAGTGGCTGACCAGTAGAACTGGATTCTTCAGGTGAGACCTCCTGAATCTTTGCCATGTAGCTGTAATGTGCTTCCAATTCCTGTTCATCAATCTCTTCATCCGTGTCCTCTAGCCAATCAGCTTGCTCAGCTTGAAGTGGAACACCTTGTTCAGCTTGTTTGCACATCATCATCTTCTCCTTGTGATACGCGTAGTCTTTAACCCGCTTTGGCTTCCTGCATTCCCTGGCATAGTGTCCAAATCCCTTGCAGTTAAAGCACTGTATCCCATTTTGTTGCACTACCAGACTGCCTACTGTTTCCCTAGCCCCAGCAACTTTCACCGTCCTTTGATTCCCAAACTGCCCTGACTGAATGTCGTTGTTATACCTTGGTGTGGTATCTTCAGTCTTGTTCCTGGAGTTTGAAGAAGTTCGAAGGTTGTTGTTGGTAGGTTTGTACAGCTTCTTAAAGTACTTAGCAAGGAGTGCCAAGTTCTTTTGCATATCCTTATCCCTCCGAGCTTGTTCTGGATCACTGTCTTCCTCAGAAACGGACTCAGATTGAGGAGTAACTGGTTTGGCGATCTCTTTGCCTTTGTGTCTGGTAGACACACTTGTTCGTGTGGAAGAAGATTGCTTGTATGATGGTGCATTAGATCTTTGAGGTACAGGTGCCTGATAGTAGTTATTTGAATATGGTTGAGCAGCCGCAAGAAGTGCTAATGGATTTGCACTTCTGGCTAATCTCTCAGAACGGATATCATTAACTTCGTTTTGAAACTGCTTCAGAACGTCAAACAGCTTGTGATATGAGACCGTGTCTATTTCCTGTCTCTGCTTGACAACCGTCACAAATCTTGACCATTCTGGTTGAAGTTGTTGAAGAAATTGAACATTCACTTGCATTGGTGAAACTTGCAAGTTGTTCCTTGTCAACTCATTCATCAGTTTATAAAACCGGGAGTAATAAGACTCCATGGATTCTCCATCTCGAGAAGTAAATTTCCCAAATTCCCAAAATAGATTGGTCTTTACATCTTGTACGTTCAACGATTCCCCTTGTTGTAGCCTTTCAATGGCGGTCCACATCTCCTTAGATGTGTTGCATGCATCAACAGTTGAGTAAATTTCATCCCCAATACCAGTCAAAATCAAGAAAATAGCTTCCTTTTCAGCTTGAAAGTAAAGTTTGTTCTCTGTTGTCATGTTGTGTATTGTCTCAGCTTCTTCATGTGCAGCTACTGGTAGAATGTTCTCTGCTGCTTCAACTGCTGCAATGAGTACGTTTGTAGGCAAATATGGACCTTCAAAGATGCACTTCCTCAGATATTCACCATTCGATTTAGTGTCAAGGTAGCGTAGAAAACGCGAACGCCACTGAGAATATCTTCCTGGTCCAAGCATAGGTGGACGATCTTTTGAACCAGCTGCCATGATATTATTGTGCATTTGACTATCTGTTGATGATGTGTTGACTGGAGTAGACATGATGAATGAATGGATATTAATTATGAAGTGTGAAAGTTGTTGGATCTTAAGTGGATGTGATGTGATTGAAGTTGTGGTTGTATGCAATTCACGTTCACGGGATTTTACACGTCTATGATTAAAACCGATAAATGAATTAACGGGATTTTACAAAATCAATAGAAAACCGTGAATGATTTCCTTCGGAATCAGCGGCCAATGATTTAATTGTATAAAAACAGATAATTTTCTGGCTAGGGTTAAAGTAGATTGTTTAAATAGGCTCACCAAACTGAAACAGGCCTTAAAATGCTGATGGGCCGTGAGCTAGAACAAAAACAATTCTAACACAAATTCCAAAAAACTGAAAAATGTCAATAAATCATAGTAAACGAGCTTTTTGGGCCTTAAGAAATCCTTAACCAGCTAAAGGGTGGTTACAGCGTGATCCGTCACGTTTTTCTCTTCGATTTGAGAGGTCACGGGCCTAAAACGGAGTTACGGATCAAAAGTTATGGCTGTTTTACTGAAACTCTTTTCTTCACGCAAGATTTCTAGACAAAACGCAGTGCCTATTCAATCAAAACGCAATGAACTTTATCAAAACGCAGTGGTTGAGATTTGGTCAAAACGCAATGCTCAAAACGCAATGGTCAAAACGCAATGGTCAAAACGCAATGAAATTTTGTCAAAACGCAATGAAATAAAAAATTGGTCAAAGTATTCCTTAGTCAAAACGCAATATATGTCTTCAAAACGCAACCTGCAATCAAAACGCAATGAACCAAAACGCAACCAATGTCAAAACGCAACCAAGAAAAAAGTCAAAACGCAACAAGAAGAGAGTCAAAACGCAACATGAACTTTGCCAGAAAGTCAAAACGCAACGACGAAATATACGAGTTTTTCCACCTAAAATCGCCTAAAAATCGCCCTTTTTGACCTTTTAACTTGATTTCTCTTGCACAATTAGCTACCTTATGCCTAGATCTTGCTTAATAACATAAACATTCACACATCTAAGCACAAAAATTCGGGTTTGATATTTTTCTTATGACTTATTTTTGACCACGAATTTGATCTTGTTTAACCACAAGAATCAACCACGAATCCACACGTAGCTCTGATGCCAATTGTAGGATCCCGTTACACTTTCACTTCATGAACCAAAACGCAACCAATGTCAAAACGCAACCAAGAAAAAAGTCAAAACGCAACAAGAAGAGAGTCAAAACGCAACATGAACTTTGCCAGAAAGTCAAAACGCAACGACGAAATATACGAGTTTTTCCACCTAAAATCGCCTAAAAATCGCCCTTTTTGACCTTTTAACTTGATTTCTCTTGCACAATTAGCTACCTTATGCCTAGATCTTGCTTAATAACATAAACATTCACACATCTAAGCACAAAAATTCGGGTTTGATATTTTTCTTATGACTTATTTTTGACCACGAATTTGATCTTGTTTAACCACAAGAATCAACCACGAATCCACACGTAGCTCTGATGCCAATTGTAGGATCCCGTTACACTTTCACTTCATGAACCAAAACGCAACCAATGTCAAAACGCAACCAAGAAAAAAGTCAAAACGCAACAAGAAGAGAGTCAAAACGCAACATGAACTTTGCCAGAAAGTCAAAACGCAACGACGAAATATACGAGTTTTTCCACCTAAAATCGCCTAAAAATCGCCCTTTTTGACCTTTTAACTTGATTTCTCTTGCACAATTAGCTACCTTATGCCTAGATCTTGCTTAATAACATAAACATTCACACATCTAAGCACAAAAATTCGGGTTTGATATTTTTCTTATGACTTATTTTTGACCACGAATTTGATCTTGTTTAACCACAAGAATCAACCACGAATCCACACGTAGCTCTGATGCCAATTGTAGGATCCCGTACATGCACTATTTTTTTCTCAAAACCCTAATAATATTCATTATGAGGTATGACTAATCTTTCGAATTGTCTGATATTTATTTAGATTAGCACATTGTTTTTGTTTTCTAATGCACATATAACATTGCCTGTTTTGATGGTACGGTGTTTAATTTGTTCTCATTGAGGTCGATGCTTATCGAGAGCAGTCCTAAATACCTCCATTAGCAGGTGATCTTAACTGATAAAAGTTGATGCTTATTCAATTTAGAGTTTAGGATTAAACCATTTTTTAATGCGTTAATTTAATAGTTAACTAACTAGAATTATATGAGAAATCAGTGAATGATAAACTTAATATTAATATGGGTCAAATAAGTAAAACATTCATGAAAATGGAAAAGGTAAAATGCTACAGTCTTAATAGAAGTTCAGTATGTTAATTATAAAAGGGAGAAAAAGACTAAAAACGTGTTGGCCAGGTAAATCAGCATGTTTGAAGTTAGCATTTTAAACATTAGTTTATCAATTCGATTATCACATGGATAGATATACAGTCCACATACTGTCAAAATCAAACAAAAAAAGAGAATAAGATCTAGATTTTACACAAACACGACAACCATTAGAACTAAACGACAAACATTGTCTCAAAAAAAGTTTTATGAACTGAACCCGTTACTAGTATGTGTAGGGTAGGGTTATAATAAAAAAACTCTTATAATAAAAAGGGTAGGAAGGCTTCTCAACCATTGGATTAGAAATATCTAGATTAAAAAGGGCGGTGGCAAATTTTTAATTATTAGAAACATCAGGGGCAATTGTATAATAGTGTAATTTACAAAACCTATCCATAAACTGGCACTACGTCGTCGTTTCCCACAAACCAAAAAACACAATCATTTTTCATCTCACCAACTAATTATTTGATCTCTAACAAAACATAAAAATCATACAAACCCTAATTGTTTCATTCCAATAAATCTAATCACTATTCTAAATCACAACGATGAAACCTAATCACAGTTATATGGTTTCAGCATCAATTTGTTAGATTTTGAATCCACAATTCAAATTGTGGTGGTCCTAGCTCACGGCAAGGAGAGAGCAAGAAGGGTGAGGACTTATTTTTTTTTTACTATGAGAAAATGATAAGGAAAGAATTGATTTTATAAAAGTTATACATGCAATGCTAGAATAAAAATCAAGACAAGTGTCTTGATTTTTATCCTCCTTATGCCACGCCTCAAATGAGGTGTTTTTACAAGATTTTATGTTTTATTAATAGTAATTATAATGTTTAGGGTATAAATTTTAAGATAGGTAGGTAGTTTTGAGGCTAACGGGTATAAACGTAAAATAAAACGAAAGTTAAGGCGAAACCACGAAGTAAAAACGAACAAGTTAAAAATAGTTCTACGAAAATCGTGATACTTTTCTGAAAATTTTAAATTACGTACGGTTCGAGACAAATAATAATTATAAACATTGCTCGTAATAATTTTTACGTAAAATACCAAAAATGCACGTAATATGAAAAATAAAAACGAATGTAATAAAAATATTTCAATGGCATTTTGGAAATGTAAGCGTCGATGCTTAACGTAGAATTCGTCGGTTCTTCATAAACGTCGCGTAAATTACACTTGTAAGCCCTAATTTCTTCCCGGTTAGTCGTGAGTTCATATCTCAATATAAAAATGAAAATTATAATTAATACTCGAGAATAAAATAACGACCTGAAATTGATGGATTGTCACAAAGTAGGTTCTTTGTTGTATTGTATAACGATGCATTAGGTTAAAACTAGATTGCATTATGTGTGAAAATTTGTTTATATTCCTATATAGTATGCACTTGATATTGAAATGTGATACAATAGTTTCTCAGTTGTATTATATAATGATACAGTAGGTTAAAGTAGATTGCATTATGTGTTAAAACTTGTTTGTATGCCTAGATGTTTGTGAAATGCACATGAGATTAAACTGTGATATGATAGATTCTCAGTTGTCCTGTATAATGATGCAGTAGGTTAAAGTAGATTGTGTTATGTGTGAATATGTCTCTGTATGCCTAGATATTTATGAGATGCACTTGATTTTGACATGTGATGCAATAGGTTCTTAGTTGTATGTTTATATGCTTGATGCAGTTGTTGTATTGAAGTGATGCATTTGGTACTTGTTGTGGCTTGTGAGGTTAGATTAGTTGAGGCGCAAAGTGTTTAATTTGTCAAAAAATTTATGTGTGTATGTTTATATGCTTGATGCAGTTGATGTATTGAAGTGATGCAGTAAGCACTTGTATGTTTAATTATGTGCGAAAATTTGTTTGTCTGCTTTGTTGGATCTATGATGCAATTGGTTTTAAAGTGTGATGCAGCAGGTACTCAGTTGTCGCTTCTAAGGATTGATTTAGATTACGTATAGGTAATATTATCTGTTAAAATATGTTTGCTTCATTGGTTGTATGAACGATGCACTTAGATTTGAACTGTGACCAGTTGTAAAGAAAATGAAATGGTGACAATAGAAAATGAACTTCTTTCTGATATAACTATTGCAGGACTAAAGAAAAAGTCAGGTAAAAAGACTGTTGTTGAGAAGAATATTAAATCTGTTGCTGCACCTATCAGAGCTAAAAAGAATAAAATGGGTAAAAAGGTTGTTGTTGAAAAGAATCAAGTTTCGGTTAATGAACCTACTGCAACTAAAAAGAAAAACACGGGGAAAAAGGCTGATGTTGAGATGCATCGCGTTTCTATTGCTGAACCTACCTCGGAAAAAGGTAAAACAAGGGTAAAAGGGATGCTTTAGAGAAATTCAGAATATGATGAGCCATATGGAAACATACATGGGTCATTGTGTTTTTTGGAAGAGTTAAAAAAAGAAGGCAAAGTCTAAAAGGACAACTAAAGTTGTTGCACGTCACTACTTAGCAAAGATGATACTTATATGTATTAATGAGAATATCAATGTAAATCCATATTTGCTGACAAGATTAATGACACGTGTTAACATTGAAATATGTTTCTCAAAGAATAATCAAACTGGAATGTAGTAATTCCTGCAAAGAACTTGGACATCAAGGGATTGATGTTACAGAAGGCGATATTGGTTCGTTTGTTGGATGATTTCTCAGAAAAGAAAGCGACTAAAGCTCTTGGATATCTTTTAGCCGTGACTACACTAGACAAAATCGGTGAAAGGAAGGTAAGAGAGCATTCTGGTGATGTGTTCTTTCTTCTTTTTTTCACTTGTTTGAGCTTTAAAGTCTTTTGGGGTGAGGTAATTGAAGGAGTTGTCTACAAAATTCTAAAGCACGGGGTTTTCTTGAGGTGTGGGCCAATTGAGAACCTCTATCTCTCTAATCAGAAAATGATCGATTATCAATATCCAATTGCAAAAAGCCCGTTTTTCTAAATATAAAGACCGGTTTAAGAATTGAGAAGGATGTGACAGTAAGGTGCATTGTGATTGGAGTGAAGGCAGTGGTTAGCTTAGAGGGAGATTACCTGGGCCCTGCTTAATCATTAGTTCTGCAAAGTTTAACCAAGCTCGATGCTTTAACAATGTAGCAAGTTCAGTATGAAATTCTGTACAACTAATTAGCTTTTTCCATAATGTTTTGATCATCAGTATGTGTATAGTAGGGTATGGTATGGTTTGTCAATACTTGTTGAACATATATCAAATATATTAATGTGCTAATTATGTATCGAATCTTGAGGGTTTATTTCTACTAGTCTGGTTCAGTTCCCTGTTTCTGTTCATAGGTTTTCGAAATGAGTTCTTATTTGAAAAAAAAGTCTATATTTTTGTAGAAATATTTCTAATGTAATTTGAAATCTGTTTGACACATCTCACTGAAATATGTTCACTTGCAATGTTCATAGGTATGACTAACGGGTGTCCTTCTAATAGCATATTTACAAGGTTTTTATTCTATGCGGATCAGACAGATCGAACCTTTGATCCCTAAACAGGTCAAACGGGTTAAGAGAGTTGTTTTAAAGTGGATAAACGGGCTGGTACATAAAGCATGCTGAAACTAGAATGATGCTGTAGAGATCATTACATATGCCTCTCCTGAACAGGTGTGGACTAAAAACATATATTGTTTGTCAACTCCTAACATAAATATAACATTAGCAATTCCTAGCCGTTTCAAGCTACTGTTGCAGGCTTCTTTGTCGTACACAGGATTACCGGTTACTGTCAGCCCTGTTTCAGGTGAGACAGACTTGATTCCAAATTTTGTAGCTATTTGCACCTTGTCTCTCCTCCCTCCCTTCAAAGCCTGTAGTAATATATCAATCATCATTTTTATTCGATGAGTTATATATTATGGAGTGTTTGGAATTGCTTATTAACGGCTTGTCAGCTTATCAATAAGCAATCCCAAATATGCATCACAACCTGACAAGGACTTGTTCAAGTAATTTGGTCAAATGTGTGAATCTCAACCCCAAGATGACCCATTTATCTAAACGGGTTGCGAGTCTAAACTGATCATATACAACAATTTATATTAGTTTAAGTAGTAGCTCATTGATATCGACTACTATTTGCTTTGCTATTCATTCAACATTCTTTAAGTTTAGTGCATAGGTTCTCACCCTTAATTACTACCATAATAATTACTCTGTTGCGTAAATTTATATAAAAATGTTTTAGTAATTGAAGCCTTCTAAGACGCTTTTTTATTTTTCTATAGTCTTTGGATTTGCTCAATTAATCTAAATATATTGCAATGCAGTTATAGGTAGAATAACTGCAGTAAATTGCAACGTTGATACTTAAATAACTCTTGGTATTGTCACTAAAACATGTATTTTTTTCGGAGCAGAAATGACAGGTGAGAGACGGGTGATGCCATTAGGTGGAAAAGGCTCATCTCTTTCTCTAGCTTAAACTTAAAAAGTTGATCGTTTGGATATCAGAAGCACATCCAATACATAATGCCAAAAGCCCTAAATAGCCAAATAATCAAAAGCAGGACATATTTATCCAAACTAAAAGCTCGCTATTACTGATGTTTATATGCATTGCAAGCTCAATAAAAATTGCCCCTGTAACTGCAGTTTCATCCTGAGAGCATTGCCACCTGTCATGGGAGTCAGATATTCAAAAATTTCAGAGAGATTACTGAATATTTTTTGGGCAAGAAAGATTCTTGATCTAATCGTGGAATGAAGTTACACTATAATGGTAAACTACTAGTATAAAAGAACTATTCACTCAAACTGAGCATATATGCTATATATGTTTGCATCACTTTAGATGCGACTTTCGGTCAGTCTAGTGGCTTTGGATATATGGGGTGTCATATGCTGTGTCTTAGCATTGAGCAGTAAACTTTACTTAGCGTGCGTGCAGGTGAGAAACAGAAGCTGACATTTTAACGACAACCTTAGAAGCAGTTATTTGTCAATTCTTAATACAAACCATGTTAACTTGTACAAGATGGTCAACTCTTCAAGTCTAACCAATGGTGTCAAATTTTTGAGGTTATAATGGAGGAAAACTGAACATTAATCTTGTTAAGCTGGCGGGGCAAAAAATATCTTCGTCAAATTGTTTGGAGATGAGAAGACTGGAAACACCTTTTGGCTGGATAGCTACTCTATTGAAAAGGTATATCTCTTGCTTCTAAACTATAGTTATCCTTATTGGTAGCTACATGGGTGGTTGATCGGGTTGGTCCAAAAAAACCTTTATGTCAATGTTTTATTTTTCTTATATTAAATAGTTGGTGCATTGAATGCGGTTAGCTGTTTACAAGTAAATATATATTTCAATGATAATGATGAGCTGAACATTCAGAAAAGCGATTTATAAGGTGTATGATGTTAGAGTACATTTTGGGTGACTTGTAAAACTGCCTCACCCGTTTGGCTTGTATGACCCGTTCTCTTGCTAGCTAAGAATTATACACCTGGCCAGTTTTATTCATTTAATATTAAGAATAACCTGAATCCGTAAACGGGTCAGAGTCACCACAATTACTTGCCCATATGTGGAACAATTAGAAAAAGGATGTACTGCAAATATATTACTTGCTTGCATTGCCAATGGTAAGCACCAAAAGAATGTTTCTGTAAGGTGACTTTTCAGTTGTGTAGCTGGAGTAAGTTTGACATAAGACCTTAGATTTGTAGCTCATTAGTCATTGAATAGTTTTGAGGATGAAACCACGCTAAGCTTATCCATCTAGCTTTTGGTCTTACATTATACAATCTGATATTTTAAGATCTACCTTGAATAGCATCAATGCATCATAACACATTACAGTCACTAGACAATAAAAAATGAGGATATAAAGGTGGTATATATAGCCTATATTAGGACAATAGTATAATACACTAGTACCATGAGTTTCTTTTTGTTTAATCTTAAGGGATCAGTGGCAAAATTAAATATCTAATATACGCACATTTATCATGCATAGGAGAGCAAGATTTTCATTTATGGGTGGAAAGGGTGGAGCTCTTTGGAAGCAGATAACATTCAGATTGTCAGACCCAAGGTTTGAATGAATGTTAATTAGAACTTGCTATCGATTGATTGGAAAATAAAAAAATGATACTAAACATCAGTTACGTATTTTAGTGAGGTTACATGTGAAAGTGGAGGTCATATTTCAATTGAAGACGCTCAAGGGTTATTTACAATCACATTCTTGGAAGATGGTTTCTTTTATTTTATGGATAAGGTCTGAAGGAACTATCTTTGTGCTGCTTGAATCAAACTGGCATTGTCTAATGTTTAAACCTTTGCTTGCCTTTCAAGCTTGTTTATCAGGAACTTCAATCTATTTGATATGATAAAAAATATTATAAAGGATTGTCGTTGGAGTTTTATGGTGGATACATTGGCTATCTTGGGTATGTGAACTTCCGTTATTGGAACTAGACGTTGAAATTCCAACCAGTTTATACTAATGAATGGATTGATTCGGTTTAAATGATAGCGAATAAGAAACAAGTTAATTTGGGTGGAACAGTTCCACATACCACCCAAAGTGTATTTTGAAATCACCAAAACCTCCTATTGTGTTTTATACTAACTACTAGCCCTATTGGTACCAACGTATGTAATTAACATTGAATGCTTAATGCAGTTGTTGTATTGAAGTGATGCAGTAGGTCCATGTTAATTGCATATGAGGTTATATTAGGTTAGGAGAATTGTGTTTTATATGCTAAAAAGTGTGTGTGTATGTGTGTGAATGCTTAATGTAGCTGTAACAAGTGATGCAGTAGGTTGTTTTTGAATTGAAAATGCTTTGGTTGTTATGGGAACTTGCAAGAGTTTAGTTTTTATGCCTTTTGCATTCAAACTAGGTGTTGCTGATTTTATGGACATTTGGTCCTAAGGA
>BQNB010028322.1:0-56756 GCA_026074375.1 Tanacetum coccineum | reverse complement strand
TGAAAAGACTAAAAGTGTGAGCCACAAGACGGATGTGTACTCCTTTGGGATAGTATTGTTTGAACTACTTTGTGGTAGGAAATCAGTTACTGACGACCTAGATAATAGGTATTTGGCTCCAGCTGCCATTTTTCATTATAGAAAGAAAATAGTCAATGAGATAATTGACCAAGATCTATGGAAACAAATGGATCCACAATCATTCAACATTTTCGCAGAAACAGCGTATGCATGCTTGAATGAAGAACAATTACAACGCCCAAATATAGGTGAGATTGTCGCAAGACTTGAGAAAGCATTGGAACTCCAAATGGCAGGCGAAAATAGGCTTGTAAGGCATTTTTGTTTTCTCTTCAAATCTGTATATTATAATAACTATTCTATTCAGAATATGTTAATATTAATTATTAATGATGATAGTCTACTTATTACTGTATTTTTTATGCTAAAGGATCACTTGGTAGTTGCGGCCGAAGTTGAAGGTACATCATCCAATCAAGAGAAGGTAATTTTTTCTTAGAACTCTTTTTGTAAGTCACTGATCGAAATTTTTAAAAAGAATTGAGATTCTCCTTATGTTGAAGGCTTGAAGCCAATGACAGGTCAAATTGTGTCTAAAGTTGGGGAAAAATCACATTTGCCAACTATTTTTCTAACATCTAGCTATTCTCGAGTGTAATACACAAGATCCTCTTTTTAAGTATCTCGCAACGTTTTTTCTCTCCGATAAAGTTTTATAATTGAGTAATTTACCTCAGTTTAGTGCTTCACACTATCAATCTGCACACTTGTAATGGTGTCTTGTTCGATACCTACAGGGATCAGTGACCTCCGTCTTTACAGGCGTTGAATCCCATGTCAGCAAAAAGACAATGTCGTCCCTCAAAGATCTTTCTCAGTCAAAGCTCAGCTTTGAAGATATAAGGTCCGCAACCAACGGTTTTGCTCATGAAAATGTCATTAAAGAATTTGGGTTTGGAAGAATTTACAAAGGCCGTCTCTGGCATTCCAATCAGCTCATCGATATTATTGCAAAGGGGTTCTTCCCTTCTAAATTTGTAGATAATAAGAGAAAAGAATTTTGGACGGAGATTTCAATGCTTTCAAGTCTCAAACATAAGAATCTTGTGTCTTTTATTGGCTTCCATGATTATATCGGAAGCATGTTTATCATATACAAGAAGGAGGCCAATGAAAGTCTAGAAAAACATCTAAGTGACAATACCCTCACATGGATGCAGAGGTTGAAGATATGTCTTGGTGTTGCAAATGCATTGAGTTACATCCACTATGACGCTGGACGCGATTTTAGTGTCATACATTGCAACATCAGGAGCTCAAAAATTCTAGTAGATGACAAATGGGAACCCAAGCTATCTGGTTTTGAACTTTCATTGAAAAATACAGTAGCTCGGAGGCACCGTCTTCTTCTTACTCGTGATATTATTAAGAATGTATACATGGACCCGAAATATAAAAAGACTGGTGGTGTGACCCATAAGTCTGATGTGTATTCATTGGGTGTTGTACTATTCGAAGTCTTGAGCGGGAAGAGTGCAGTAGATGAAGATGAGTTGGGAGAGGGGTTATTAAGTCAACTAGCCAAATCTTCTTTGGATGATATGATCAATGCGCATTCACAAAATCAGATGGACCCAGAAGCATTGAAACTCGTCTCAGATACAACATTTTACTGCTTACAAGAGGAACGGGCAAAGCGTCCGCATATAGATCAGGTTGTCAATAGACTTGAGAAAGCTTTGCATCTCCAGTGGAAGCATGAAAATCCAGTTGAAAGTACATCATCCGATCGTTTGAAAGTAACTGAATTTCCTTAAACTTTTTATTTGAGGTCGATTATCATTATTAATAAACAAGCTAGAGTTACTTTGTATTACTAATTATTGTCTGGTTTAACTAACATACTATTATAACTGTGATGTTGCAATATATGACACTAATTTCACACACTATGGCCCACTTTATTTTTCTTTCTTATATATAGAAACCACAAATCAAATGTAATTCTGTTTTAACTATTATCTAGAAACGGCGAAAATCTTTACCCAAAAGTCACCCAAGAAGGGAAACCGAGAACAGCATCATATACAAACTAATATGCTTAAACTTGGGCCTAAGTCATCCATTATTTCAAAGATGGCATATGTATTTTATCTCTTTGGGTTTTCATTTTAATCTTTAGGTTTAGTTTTAGGGATCAAAATCATTTTCCTAATAGTTTTCTAGAACAAATTAACTGTTTCTTTGTACGTTCTTAATTTTTATAAATGTTAATCAAATATAATTTATTTTTTATTTCACTACGATCCTTACTAACATTAATGTGGTGCAATGTGGTGCTGAATACCTCCATAATGTTGCAGGAGATTGATTTGGAGCACTTGAAGATTGGACTAGACGTTATAAACGAGGCTACCAAGAATTTTGACGACACATATTGCATCGGGTCTGGCGGATTCGGTAAAGTATACAAAGCAGATCTTGAACATTTCGATAGCAGTAATTTCTCGTTGATAGAAGGTGTGAATAAGTGTGATTTACCCAGAAAACGAAGCACGGTAGCCATAAAGCGCATTCACAATCAAGAAGGACAACATGGGTTCATTTCAGAAATTGAAACTCTAACGACTTGTAAGCATGATAACATAATCTCTCTTCTAGGCTTTTGTTCAGAAGGTAACGGTGCAATGATCCTGGTTTACGAGTATGCTTCTAAAGGAAGTCTTGAAGACTATTTGGGAAGTAGTGATAAAATGACTAATCTTACTTGGGTGCAACGTATAAAGGTCTGTCTTGATATAGCACATGGCCTGAATTACATTCACACCAACACGGATCAGGACAAACAAAAGATAATACACCGTGACATTAAGAGTGCGAATATTCTATTGGGCGATAACTGGAAGGCGAAGATTGCGGATTTTGGGCTCTCAAAATTTCACCCAGCAGATCAAGATGCCAGTACTTTCAATGCGAGTACGATTGCAGGTACAAATACGTATTTGGATCCAGAATATGAGAAGTCTGGCAAGCTAAATAAGAAATCTGACATTTACTCTTTCGGAGTGGTGTTATTCGAGATCTTGACCGGGAGGTTGGCCTATGATTTTGATTCGGGGATTGCACCCATTGCACGACATCATTTTGAGAAGGGAACACTAATGGAAATTGTTGATCACAAGATAAAGGAAGAAACTGATGAACATATCTTTTCTTTAAGTAAAGGACCCAATAAAGGGTCTTTGGACATATTTTCAAAAATCGCTTTCCGATGTATAGCAGAAACTCAAGTCGAACGTCCATCAATAGATGTTGTCATCAACGAACTCAAAAAAGCGTTAAACTTACAGGTAAGAAATGGATTTAAAATATAACTTTATAATCTCCTCATATTCTTCATCGTAGTATGTGACATTTCATATATTTTACTTTGTGTGAATACTATATAAATCCTGAGACTACTAAATTTTCCTTTTTAAGTTTTTTAGACCTTAATTTTTGTGACTTATTATTTTAACATGAACTTGCAGACTGAGAAACTAAAAGTTAAAATAAAAATCCGAACGCATATTAGATGGCAAGTAGCTCATTCTGTTTTTAACTTACCAAATCGACTGACTTATCCAATGCTTCATTCACAGGAGAACCACAAGGACAGCCTCAAACTGTCACTTGAAGACATAAAGTTGGCAACGCAAGACTTCAGTGAAGACAATATCATTGGACATGGAAGTTTTGGGAAAGTATACAAAGGAGCTACTCATTCTCATGGACATAATATCATTGCTGCAAAGCGGTTGGATAGGAAGTCTGCTGAAGGAGAAGCCGAATTTATGACAGAGCTGGAAATCCTTATGGAGTATAAACATGCAAATGTCATTGGTCTTGTAGGCTACTGTGATGAAGAGAAGGAGAAACTTATTGTTTATGAGTACGCATCCAAAGGAAGTCTTGATAAGTACCTAAGCGATGATAGTCTCACGTGGGTGATGCGGCTTAGAATATGCATCGATATTGCTAGCGGGTTGGAGTTCCTTCATGGAAATGTTTCAAGTCCAGAAATGGTGATACACAGGGACATCAACAGCAGCAACATTCTACTGTTTGATGATTGGAAAGCAAAAATTACTGATTTTGGGATTTCCTTAGTATGTCCAACAAGTCAGGACGTAGACTATGTCATTGAGAATGTTACAGGCACAATCGGCTATCGTGACCCACTATACTCGAAAACAGGCTTCTTAACCAAAGAATCTGACATATTCTCTCTTGGTGCAGTTTTATTTGACATATTGTGTGGGAAACTATCATCCGAAAAACTATATAATGAATATCTTTATTTACCCTTTTTGGCTAAACAACATTATCAGGAAGGAAAACTTGATGATTTAGTGTTTGAGGGTATAAAAGAACAAATTGTGCCACAGTCATTTGTAACTTTTACAATGATCGCCGTTCAATGCTTACATCACAGGAGAGAAAGACGGCCAACGGCAGGTGAAGTGGTAATACAACTTAAGAAAGCATTGGAATTCCAAGTAAGTTTTTATAATTATTTCAAGTTAGGCTACCATTCGGTTCATATACGAATGTAAAACTATATTTATGGATATTCAAATATGTTGTACACTTATATTGTTTTGTTCAAACAAGTGCTGTTGAACCATAGAACATGATAAAGAAACATACTTCTTAAGAAAAGTCTATTTTTATCACTCAAAGCAAATAAACAAAATTAATGTTAAAAATGAAAAAGACTACAAGTTTACATGATCCAGAACAACTTGTGTTTCTTCAATGGTAGAAATGAAACTGTATGAAACATGAGCTTATTAATTGTTTTATTAATGTACAGGAGGATTATGCGATATGGGAGCCGAAATTGCCTAAAGACTATAAAGAAATAATCCAGATGTCAAGGTGCCCTGAAGATTATTCTACCCTTAAGAAAGAGGATCTCTACAACATCTTTTCTAAAGGAATCCTCCTTCAACAGGAAAAAGTGGTAATCAGTTAATTCGTGTATCTCTTTTTTTTTGGGTGTTTCCTGTTTTCTATTTATCTTTTCCTTTTTGAGGGATAATTCAAAATCACACATGCATTTACACAACATAAAAATGGACTCTGATTTGGTTTTCGTTATATAATAGTTGCTGTCATTCGAGGGTAATGGCGAAAGAAATGAAATGGTTTCAGCGACAATGTTTTCTTACGAAAACAGTTGTCGACATGCTTGGAAATCTCTTCCGGACTCAAGGTTATTCTCTCTAACTCTCTACATTTGATAGTATTAAGTGATAAGCGTACATATATTTTAATTGTACCTTTTAATGTTGAATTTATTTACTTTACCAGTTTATGCATAACAAGTTGTTTAAGGTAGCATAATGATTATTTTAAGGTAGCATAATAATCAGTTTACGGCACACCTATGTATTTTGAACTAGCAATGTGGTTTCTTTTATCTACCACTGTCATATAGTGTGTAATTGGGAAACTTGTCAAGACATGCACTTTTCCGGTTCATCAAAAATAAGGACTCCAAGTTTTTTTTTTTTTTTTTTTTTGGACAAATGGTGTATTTGTGAAAGAAATAAAAATATTATTTTTAGGAATTCGATTTTGCTGTTTTTTTATGCACTGGAAAAGTAAGATAACTAACCACCTATGATAAACTTAATATTGATTACCTTTCTTGTCACTTTCACCTTGTGGTATAACTGGTTAAAAGTTAAACTAGAACTTAGTACACACCAACTAAACCAACTAACTTTTTCGAATTATGCTTATTTATCAGTCTCAAACGAATGAAAATTGTTAAATTCAAATATAACGTTTTAAGTGTTCATCCTCGAACTGATTCCAGAATGTTGTAATTTGTGTGTGTCCGGGTGTTGTGATTAATACTGTAAACCCATTCTTGTTTGCAACTGGGTGTCGAGGGAATGCCCCGAGTTTGGGTCCCTCTCTGATCTTCCCCCCCATACCCTCACAGAACCATTAAATTTAAAAACTAGTTGCTAGCATCATGATCATGCTATTTCATCTTTCAAAAATAGTATAATAAAAAATAAGAAAAACCTTTATAAGATATAGTGATTTTATTTGGTATTACCATAAAATAATAAGACATTTTATATATTACCATACATGACACAAAAGGAGAATGTGTATGGTGAATACAAAGGTTTTAAATAAATGAATAACACCATCTTCCAACAATTATCAAAAGTACACAAAGGAAAGGACATAACAGAGGCTGCGATGTAAGATATTATTACCCCGTATCCTTACCAAAATGAAATCGCAAAAAAGAATAAAAAATAAAAGCTCAACATAAAACCACTCCACCAACAGTTTTATATTCTAAAACAATTATCAAAAATTGGGTTTAAAATAAAGTGTTAGTCCTTGCGCACCCAACTCCCGCCCCACCATGGTATCAGACCCAACGAAAAGAACAAAGAACAGACCCACACTCCCGAATTACATAACCCCTAACCTGACCCTATAAATTGTCCCTTACCTCAACCTACAAATCATTCTTAGCCACCGCTTTAAAAAATGCTGAGACCCCTGACAATTCATCCATGTCTTCTCCTTTGCGTTGACCATTACACCACAATAATACATCAAGACACTGTTGGAACGGAAGAATATGGAAAAAAATGAGTTTCCTTGTCTAACATAGCTTATGAGCGAGACTTTAAGACTTTTTCATCGAACTATTTTGGAGAATATCCAACAGAGCAAGCAGATAAAAAAATATATGAAGTGCCCCCCCCACGCACGCCCCTGCCACCCCCCCCCCACCTTGCCACCATCACACTCATCACTAGAGCCCAATCCCAAGTGACATATGACCCTGGACACACCGCCCAACTATAAAAACACCACACAACAACGACTTTTTCACACTTTTGAAGTGGCATCCCAGGAATGCCAGTATTCCCCACCAACCCACACCACCAAACTCCATCCGCACCGCATAACAGTAAACAGTTAAGTGACCACAAACCCCATTAAATATACATACTTTTTATCCACCCTCCCGCACCATCTCAGTCATCCCCCACTTCCCCCCCAGATCCAGTTACTACCCTACCCCGCAATTCCCACTACTACAATTACCACCGCCGCCAGCAAGCCAATTTTATTACATTAGCCACACCGGCCCCCCCCAGATCCCCCACCCCGACAAACACCCACAACACCCACGTCACATAACGCCTCCCCATCGCCCCCTTGTGTTTCGTTATATAAAATGTTAATTGGAGTGGGGTGCAATATTCCTATCTCACAGACTACTCCCGTGTTTCCCTGGACGCCCCCTCCGCCAGACTATATTCTAAATACGTCACACTTATCTCTAAACCACCAAAGCAACCTCACACTCAACCACAATCCCAAACAGCACCACCACACCCACAACCAACACGCACAAAACAACCCCCAACACCACAACGCTCTAGATCCCCAGACGTCCCCTTCAAAGTCCACAGGCAAAGACATCAACACCAGCCTCCACTACAACAACCATAAGCCGATAACAAAAAAAAAAAAAAAAAAACAAAAAAATAAAAAACAACCAAAAAATGAAAAAAAAGAAACTAAACAAAACCACAACCAAAAACCCAAAAAAAAAAAAAAAACCCAAACCACCCACCCCCCCTCGAAAACCGGCTCTCTTCCCCTCACCCACCCCATGTCCCCTACCCTTACATTATACAAAACAAATCCGCCCCCACCAAAAATAACCCCTAAAACAAACAGCCCCCTACGAGGGCACAAAAATAAAACCAACAAAAATAGCCCGTCTATAAGATACATTTTTCCCTGAATGGAAACATTCCCTCTCACATGCATATTGTTTCTTCATCATACTTAAGAATTAAAAACAATAAACCACAATATTTTAGTAAATTTTTCCTTAATATACGAAAAAAGATCATCCCCAATACGCCTGACTAAAAACTAATATCTTATGATTAATTGATCCAAATCATTTATTGTAGACCCCCATAAAAAATTTCCAAAGATTTTCATAAATAAAATGAGGTTAATGGGGGACAAAATTTTAACAGACACAAGGCCCAGGAGGATTTCATGTGACACTAAACATCAACAACAAAACTCCACCCAAAGCCGAAAAAAAGCCAAATCCCAGAAACGATGCCAAACTACACAAAACCAAATAGAACAACCTCACCAACCATCCGCCTAGCTACGACATACCAACCAGCCATAACACAACCTATTACCCCCGCTCTCTTCCCTCCCACGCCACACCGACATAGAGGTCAGATACCATCCCGAGGATAAATGTCCCCTTAAAATAAAAACCAATTCCACAGCTCATAAAATATAACACCCTAACTCCCATGCTACACCCACCCCAAGCCCCAATCAACCAGCACACAGCCAAAACAGACTTGCCACATCCACAACTTTAATGCACCCTCTCAACTTCCTGGACCCGCATAACAACCCACGTTTTACCGACTCCCCCACCTCACAGCACACTCCCCTTCAACACCAACACATCTCTCATCAATACTTTACGACTTTTAATAACTCAATTAAACCCCCCCGGAAATGATTACATCAAGTGCTTTAATCAAAAAAAAAATTCAGTCTGTCAAGGGGGAGAGTTAAGGGGGGATGGGTCATTCGGGTGGTAGTAGGATGTGGCAAGTATGTATAGTCAGATGGATGACAGTCAGAGTTGGCAGAGGGTGCTGCGTTTGTCCGGTGAAAGTACGAGACAGTAGGCTACCTCCTACGAAACTGACAACACACCACTAGAAGATAACGATGCTCAATTAAGATAAATGTTTAGTTGAAACACCCCCGAAGTATAATCACATGGAATGAAAACCCGATTTGACCCTCACATGGTAAAGTCACGCCCACTGACAAAGTCACCACACACTTAACATCCGCCACCAATCACTATCCACGCTATACACTCCTACCTCTACTACCCAACAATCACTTTCGCTACACTACACGACTCCACTTCAGGTTTCCGAACAAAAACGGAAGGGAAGAAAGGATGGGATGTAGATTTTCAACGAAGTTGGGTCAATAAGTGGAAAATGTTTGAATATAATCAAAACACATATCTACAAGAGATGACATCTCCCACCTTATTTCTCCTTTATTGACTCGTCTCTTATAGCCCCTTCTCTCATAATAAACAAATATAATGAAACAATTGAGCCCCAAGACCCGCCCCGACGTGTCCCAGCCACATTATTACCTTGGTTTACATTCCAACCCCCTACTGTCACACATTCACATACAATTACCATTTTACACATTACATTCCGTCCATCAATACAGTATTCCCATCCGTCGATATCATTACGTATTTCGTCCCATCTTTCCGTTGGTTTTCTTTTCGGTGTACGGCGTATTCGTTCTTTATCGTTTTTCGTTCGTCTTTTCGTTTTTTCGTTTCGCGTTCGTTCGTTCGGGCGGAGTTGGTTCGTTCGTCGTCGCTCGTTCGCCGGGTCTCGTTCGTTCGGGGTCTTTTCGTCGGCGTTCGCCTCTCGTGCCGAATGTAGAAAGAAATTTTAACATGTATTTTTTTATTCAATATTTTGTTTTTTTTTTATTTTTTTTTAGAGGTTTTTGGTTTTTTTTTTACTCTTTTTTTTTTTTTTGTTCTATTTTTTTAACTTAGAATCCCAGCAAAAAACGACAAGGACACAATTGTACATGATGAACAAACAAAAAAAAACCACGGATAATTATAAATTAATAGATGTGGTGAAAGGTTTATGTTCAGGGTGCCACAAGTGTACAATTGTGATCCTGTAAAAAAGACCCGAGCCAGGCCCAAAATATAATACATCCTTATACCCGCCCACCCCCCCCTCCACCCACCCCCTCGAACCTCCCACCTCCCCCACCCCACCCCTTCACATCCACCAACCTTATACTCTCAACCATAAAACCATCATACATCTATAGCCACAAACATACTCCAATATCACTCCCCACCCCCCCCCCCAACCACCCATAACCCACACCCTCCCCCCAGCCCCCTCCCTCCCCCCGCACCGCCGCCCCCCCCCCCTTCCGACCGCCCAACCACCCGTCCCAGACGCACCCCAACCGACCCACCCCACCCCACAACCCCCACCGCAATCCCAGCTCAATACCCCCTTAAACATCACCCTTCCCCACGGGCCTAGCTAGGAACAAACATCACCACCCCACCCAAAAAAGAACCAACAAAGTCAGCCAACTTGACCACGCCACCCAAGTCAACATCCTCAAAAACACAGACAATACCTCTACCCCCAATAATGCCACTAATCCCCCCACACACGATATAACTTCTTTTTAGCACACTCCCTCCCAAGAAAACCTCGCAACGCAGGCACCTGCCCCACGCAGACATAATCGCAACATGAACCTCCCAAAGGCAGTCCGAAACGCACATAACGACCACTAATCGCGACACACTCCTATCGCACCCGCCGCGTCCTGGCAAAACCGACACACGCATAAACCTACGAACCTATCCTTTACGCTAACACTCTCGCCCCGTGCACACGAGACATTAAAGAAAACCACACTATACAGGACGCTCTGGTACGTAAAAGAGCATCTCTGTGATAGTATGCCTCACGAATAATCTTCGGTAGTGTTACAATTGCAAATATAATTCATCAACCGGCGTCGGTGTGTGTTGAGCCGTAGGTGTTGCCATGTTGGCGTATGGCAGCTATGCAACTTCAATAATAGGCACAAAATATTACTACAAATAATACCTCAATTCGATATACGATCATTGCCTATATAATGTATAATACGACCCGGCACTAATGAACGCAAACCATATAAAATCATTCGAGAAATCGAATGACAACGAGTCATTGACATCATTAGCGTATCCGATTCGAAAACCTCCGAACAAACGAGTCGATCTTAATAAGACATGAAAATGTTAGGGAGTAGGATATCTGCGGCATATTTCGGTCGGGGCTTGGGTGGATATTCACGGAGATATGCGCCAGTTAAAGACTTGATATTGTAAATGCCTTGGACAACTTTTTTATAAGAAAAATTTTCAAAACGGCAACATCGACTGAAAGGGACAAAATTAAACTAAAACTGCTCCGACCATCTAAAAGCGACAAAAAAAAAAGAATACTAAAATAAACGGAAACTTTACAATGATCAAGAATCCAAATACATCAGCACGTAACCTCTCGAATTTATTTTATACGGTCATCTATCCACACGAGAACATATTTCACCCCAACTTCCAACTTCTCACTTCACAAGTATCAATGTCGACACACAAAAGGTCTAATCAATACGCTGACTTCAACAAGACGAGGGTCCAAAAGAAATCTCTTGCAGATTCTCTGGAGAACGGTCAAATGTTGGGTGGGACGTGGATTGAGTCATGAGCTTTCTTTGTTTTAATAGCCATTTTTCTGTGGATACTACTCTTTCCTTCCCGAATTTTCTTTTTGTATAGGTAGAAAAGTGGCTTCGGTTTCCTCATCGATAATCAAAAAACGGAGGGTATTCCGGATTTTTGATTCATTGTGAAAATAGTTTGTAGTGTTTTTTGTTGTAAAATGTTATGTTTAATTTTTTTTTTTTTGTAGGAGAAAATAATATATAAGTATTATGTAAAGTATTTTGTGTGTTGTGGGTACTTTAATTTTGCATAAGTCTATAGTTGGGACAAAGAATATACTATCTTATGTAATAAAACGATAGCCTAGGGGCCGACAAATGTAGACATTAAAGTTAACAACCGACATAGTGCGGGTTGGGAAGTTAGTATATGAAAGGGTATAACAAACCGACCAATCCGAACAGTAGGAAAGTTTGGTATTGTGTCCCGTTTAATAAGATAAAAGTGGACAATTATATGTTTGTAAGTGTGTCAAAAATAACAATGTAAAACCGATATTATGTTTGTTAAAAATATTAGAATCAATCCTTTCAATCTTGTGTTCATAAATCGATCCTGGAACTTAATAAAACTCAAACTGTGCAAAATAGGCACAGACAGGTTGCAAAGATTACAAAGTTATGATTCAAGTTTTTGATCAATAAAAGATCACACGACTTAAGAATTGTGGGGGTGGGGGAGAGCCACCAGGATTGTTTGGTTCGAACAATTCAAAACGGAAAACAGTGTGTATTGTCTGTATTATGAATTGTTGGAAACAGAAAGAAAGCATAAAGTACAAAATAACGAAGAAGTTACTTGTGGCATTCGAAAAACAGATACAAATCCAAAAGGTCTGTTGAGCGTTTTGTGAAACTTTGGTTCATCAAGGAAAGGCATTATGGCTTTATGTTGAGGAAAGGATGTGAGAACCAGAAGTTGTTATGGGGACATTTGTGCAAATCTGGGATAATGCGTACAATAGCGTGTTCAAGGTGTTGTATGGCAATCAGGATGGATTATAGAAGCCATTTGTGTAAAGCAATAATGTTCAAGGAGGACTAGAGAAGATTGCTTTAATTAGAAGAACACGTTGGATTCTCAAAAATTTGCAAAATGAAAGGACCTACACAAAATAAAAAGCCAAACGGTTTTGGGCTTTTATATGGTACATAACTGGATCTAATTGGACCAAGAAGAAAGACTTTTTTGTTGGGAGCGACTCGTATTACAGGACAATCATGGAAGAAAGGAAGACTGTGCCAGCCACTGAGTTCAAGAACGCGGTGAACATCAGCTCGAAGACATTGATCTTGACGATACAAATGGAAAATACATGAAGACTAGGAAATGAAGAATGCGAGGAAGAGGAACGTGAAGAAAAAACACCAAACGAACTGGTGGGATGAACTTTGATGGGACTGCAGGGGAACGCGACAAACAAAGGAAATAAATAACAACCGCAATACGTTGATAAAAAGCGCGATAACCGAAAAGGAAAAGGCCACGGTGTAACACTTTGTCAAACAAACTCCGAAACCTTAATCACAAATATTTAAACTTAGGAGATGGTAGTGCAACGATCAGAACAACGGAAGTTGCAAACGAGAAACAACTACAGTCAATCTTGAAGAAGAAAGAACACGAAGAGAGATACGATTGAAGGTAATATGGCTTAGATATCACCTAGTAGTCTTCATAAGTTACTGCTGAGGGCCTTATATCATGACAGTGAGAACCTTTCTTAGCTTTAATCCTGCTGAGTCAATGGTTGCATTGCCAGTGTGCTGTGTAAGCTTAGTCAAAGGCCCACTCACTGTTATAAGTGTTGGACTTTAATTGCATAAGTCTTGTTGGACAAAGTATTTACTATCTTATGTAATAAACGTATAGCCTAAGGGCCGAATATGTTAGACTTAAAGTTAACAACCGAATAGGCGGTTGGGAAGTTAGTTAGGAAAGGGTATAACTACCACCAACCGAACAGTTTTAATGGTTGGTATGTGTCGTTTAGATAAGTATAAATAAGGGTCAAATATATGTTTGTAAGTGTGTCTAAAATAACAATGTAACCGATATTATGTTGTTAATAATATTAGAATCAATTCCTGTCAATCTTGTATTTATAATACGATCCTGGAAATTTATAAACCTGTACAATAGTGGTATCAGAGCACGTTGCAAGATTACAAGTTTTGATTCAAGTTTTTGATCAAGAAGATCAAAAGACTTAAAAGGGGAGAGACACCAAGGATTGTTGGTGCAACAATTCTAAAGGAAAAAAGTGTGTTTGCTATATGATTGTTTGTTGGAAATCAGAAAGAAAGCAAAGACAAAAGTAACGAAGAAGTTACTATGCATCGAAAAACAGAGACAAGGCCATAAGGGCTGTTTGTGAGAAATGGTTGGAACCAGAAGTGTTATGGGACATTTGCAAATCTGGGAGAAGGCGCAATGCGTGTTCAAGGTGTTGTATGGCATATCCAGGAGGGATTAGAGAAGCCATGGTTGAAAGCAATAATGTGTCAAGAGGACTAGAGAAGATTGCTTAATAGAAGAACACGGTTGGATTCTCAAAATTGCAAAATGGAAAGGACCGACACAAAAGAAAAAGCCAAACAGTTTTGGACTTTTATATGGTACATAACCGGACCTAATTGGACCAAGAAGAAAGACTTTTGTTAGGAGCGACTCGTATTACAGGACAATCATGGAAGAAAGGAAGACTGCCACTGAGTGTAGAGAACGTAGGAACATCTGCTGCGGAAGACATTGATCTTGACAAAGACAATGGAAAATACATGATGACTGGAAAGGAAGAATGCGAGGAAGAGAACGTGAAGAAAAACACCAAACGAACTGGTGGAAGGAACTTTGTTGGGTGACTGCCGTTGAAGAGCGACACAAAAGGAAAACAACGCCTCGTGAAAGAGCATGAAGACTAGAAGAACAAGACTTAAACAATCAGGGGGGAACTGTTGGACTTTAATTGCATAAGTCTTGTTGGACAAAGTATTTACTATCTTATGTAATAAACGTATAGCCTAAGGGCCGAATATGTTAGACTTAAAGTTAACAACCGAATAGGTGGTTGGGAAGTTAGTTAGGAAAGGGTATAACTACCACCAACCGAACAGTTGTAATGGTTGGTATGTGTCGTTTAGATAAGTATAAATAAGGGTCAAATATATGTTTGTAAGTGTGTCTAAAATAACAATGTAACCGATATTATGTTGTTAATAATATTAGAATCAATTCTTGTCAATCTTGTGTTCATAATACGATCTTGGAAATTAATAAAACTGTGCAAAAGTGTTCTTGAGCTTTCCTTCTAGCCGATTCATTATATATAGAGGCTGCAAAGATAACAAGTATAGATTAGAACAAGTGAAATAACAAAAACAGAGTTGAAATTCAACATCTTTATATGAACCAAGAAATTAAGAATGGACATACCGGTGGATATATATTTCCTTGTTATATAATCTAACCTTCTGTCATGCTGTCAAAATTTATAACCTCTAAGTCCTTCAGATGCCCTAGCATTGATATATTTCGTCGTCTATAATCTGTATTAAAAGTTACTGCTACACATTTTAGCGTATTTCGACATAAAAAAAATATTTGGATACAAAATAAATTTATGTGATTACCTGCACCCTAAGTTTCTCCAAGTTTGGGGAGCTTCTGACCACATTATCGTTGTCTTCAAAAGCATCATAGAACTCTAAGAGGTTATCATGCCCTGACAACGCTTGCAATATTTTCAACTCTCTTCTTACATCCTCAACTGCAATAGACGTTGTCATCTGCCAAACAATCTCTACATTTTTTAGTTCTTGATCAAGATCTAATTAATAAAACGTCACTCTTCCAAGATTGAGACGGCATAGTAACTGAAAATACTTCTACATATGATGATATAATGGGAAAACTACACTATAGCTTTTTTCCAAATTCAAAGAAACTGATATTAGGAAATCGTTTTCAAGATTCAAAAGTTAAAAAACATTCAAAAGTTAAAACACTTTTAAGATATATTTCTTAAATTTTTCGTTATATTTCTTAAATTTCATGTGTATAGTTTTTCATGTTTGGGAGCTGCTATACCAAGATAAATTTAGTTTCAATTAACTAAATTTATTTTAAATTTACTCGGCTACTTTAGTACCCTTCAACTACCCAAGTTTTGACTGTATCCTTGCTTCAAGTCAAAGTCAACTGACTCGACTATAGTATCATTTAAGAGACTCTTTGCAGTTTGCATGACACATATAGCAAGAAGAAGTTGGTTAGATTAGTTTTAAAATATTCATTCTGTCAAAATATGTCATGGTCTTTTATATGGTCTAGGTAAGTACGAAGACTTTTTTTACCTTAGCCTTAGGAATGACTTTCACAGCGACTTTTCGACCAACATGATCACCATATTTACACGTAGCAGGAACAACAAACCCGAAATGACCTCGTCCTATCTCATCTCCAACCTCGTACAGATCCTTAAACCTTTTCGACAACCCAAATCTCTTATCCAAACTTACCACCTCCATTCCTCCTTCGACTTCCTCAGTGGCCCCTTTCAGCCGTTTCGCCAGCACAGCCATTATATGCCTTGCTGGCGACAACGGCGGAAAGTAGGGGCCAGTTTTAGGAGTTGTAGTTGGAGATGTACCCTTTGTTTGAAAAAAACGGACTGGGGTAAGATTATAAAAAGGTGATGAGGGTTTTTTGTCGTTGTTGTTGTTGCTTTGTGGTGGTGTTGGTGGTGGCAGTGGCAAATCTTGTGGTGCATATGGGTTGCGTTTTGGTGGTTTTGATGTTGATGTGCATGCTCCCATGATGATGATGATGATGATGATGATTCCTAAGAGTGTTTATGCCGTGAGAGAAGGTGGTTTGGAATTTAGAAATATGAAGGGGTTTGCATTAGTTTTAGTTTATGAGAGTGAAGGATTTCTTTCCTTATTTGTTTGGTATTTCTAAGTCTCTTTAAATAAATACACAAAAGCATGTGTTTTTTTTCATGTGTTTCTGACTCGGTATTTTAAGCCGACTAATCCTAGAGTGGCTATCCTTTTGGATAACTCGGAGTCGACGCGGGTGAACCTCTGTGGCCACCCTCAAATGTGCATACTTAACGAGGTTTGAACCCTTTATCTCTTGTTTGAGAGTCAAAGATCTTACCACTAGGCCATTTGATGTTAATTTTTATTAAGTTTTAGATATTATAGTTTTAAAAGAGAATACTAACGTTTCAAAATTATTGTCCATCTTTTTTTATTTGATATCTTCTAAACATTATGAAGCTCTAATACCAGCCAAAATCAAAAGTATCTAGAAAGATAAAGATGGAATTTGATTGGTGAGTGGAGATATAGTTAGAAGAAATCTTAAAATAAAAAAAATGACAAATAACAATAACAAAATACTTCACATGAATCGAATTCAATTAGATGTATCTCTATACATTTTGATGCATCACAATTAGTTTCGAAAATGATTTTAGAGTTAAAACGATCAAAAGTTGTATTAGCAATAAATTTGACTCACATATAACAAAAAATAAATAGAATTCACCTTACTTTATGAAATGTATCTAATATATTTACATGCATATATTATTTAGCTAAGAAATTATGATATAGTGCATCAAAAGAAATAAGGACGTGCCTAGTTCTAGTCTATAGATTTCTAAAGTATAATTATAATTATTTTTCATCATTCTAATTTTAAAATTTATTCTCATTTAATTATAAATCATTGATAACAATACAGTGAAAAGAAAACTTAAAATAAAAATGCTAAAAAAATTGACTATTACAACATTATTAAAAAACAACTATGACGATATATTTGGTATATTAAGTGTAATTTTTATGTAGCACTACCAATAAAATTTTAACTTTATCATTTTAAAGTCTTTTCCCATTTAGTAATGTCCTTTAAATGGATAAAAGTTAGCAGGATGGATAACCAATTATTTAAAAAAAAAAGGTCAAATGTGGAAATCGCATTTGCAATTTTAAATGAACGCGAAACTGAAGAGAGTTGCTAGTTGCCAAATCGGGCGCTGATTCCGAGACAATGAGTTTGCTTTCATTTTCTCCTTTATATTTTGTTAAACGTGTGGTTTCTTTATAAATTGAACGTGTGCTTTCATTTTCTCCTTTATATTTTCTAGGGTAAAGGCTATAGAATACCAATGTACTTTTCAAAATTTACCGTAATGAACAACTTACTTTTTTATTATCGATACCACCAACTTACATTCAAATTTTGTTTCAACTTGCACAAAACGTTTGTACCGTTAGTCATTATGTGGCAACGTTAGTCCATTCAGCTAACGATCGTTTGAGGAAGATGCAAAAATCGTCCCTGTGGTTTTCATACATTTTTTTTCAATTTTTTTTCTTTCGAACCATTTTTTCGAAAAAAAAAATTTCAAAATTTTTTATCAAAACCTTTTTTTCTTTCGAAACTTCCTTTTTTACGAAAATTTGTACACATTTTTATAAAAAAAATTTATACACATAAAAAATTTTTATACAATTTTTTATAAAAAAAATTCGAAAATTTTTTTATACACATTTTTATAAAAAAAATTCAAAATTTTTTTTATACAAATAAAAAATGTGTATAAAAATTTTATGTGTATAAAAATTTTCGAATTTTTTTTTATAAAAATGTGTATAAAAATTTTCGAAAAAATGTGTATTTAATAAAAAATTTAAATGCCGTTCAAAAAAAATAAAAAATAAAATCTAAAATTATTTTGTTTACAGACATTTTTTTCTATCTCACAAATATATATTTCACACATGTCGTCGGCGAAGCTTAAATCCACAAGCGATCAAAAGTCCAAGTGGCAATGTATCATCTATACTTATTCAGCCACCAAAAATAACATATTAAATATTACACTCGTGTAAACATATCTATTAATCTATTAATTAAACGAATACAAAGAACTTATTCATGAATAATTGAAACTTTATCCTTAGTCGACATCACAAAAAAGAAGCCCATGAAATATTAAAATTACTTTACAACACATCTTTCATTCCAAAACGGAACATTCGTTAATTAGTTGCAAGACGTAATTGTATTATTATTTTTAATATGCCACAATATAATTGACTGCATGTGGAGTTATAAATATTGGTTGTGATAAGTTAGTAGCTTTCTACTTGTGGTTTTCTTTTTTGTAATTGCAGTCCTTCTTTGACGAAAAAGAAAATAAATAAATACGGAGTACAAAATGCAAAAACAATAATAATTTAATATAGACTAAATCTAATAGTCGTGAGCTAGTTTTTTGGCCGTTCGCTGAAACAGTGTTGGCCTTTTGGGTGCGATACAGTACCTTTCGAATAGCTCGAAGGGCTTCCCTTCGAACTTACACAGGTTCTACATCCCGAAGACCCTTGGCAAACCTACGAAAGTTCTCAGTAACGTAAAATCATTAGTAGCAATAATTACTAGTATGAGAATCCGTCATTAAAAGTCCAACACCCTTTTGTTGGGATTTAACAAACTAGGTAACCAGTTTAGTTACGAGTACGCAGCGGAATGGATCTAGTTTTAGCACATAAGATTAACACATAGTTAAAGGGAAAAGACTAACCTTTAAGCTTTAGATCCTGAATAAGCAGTTAAATTACTGCCTCTACAGTTGCTCACACAAACAAGTCAACCGAGTATGAGTTGATTGCTAGTCTACAATCACGAACCAAACACCTTGTGTTATAACGATTCCCAAACGCACCACTTGAGTCTTGAACCGAAAACAATAAACCGAATAAACCCTAATTCGGTTAAGGTTTACCGAAAACAATAAACCGAATAAACCCTAATTCGGTTAGGGTTTGAAAACCAAAAACCGAATAAACCCTAATATGGGTTTATGTCTTTGTTGAGCTAGGAGAGACACCGAAAACGAACCGTACGTGTGATCTTGAATCGCCAAAAATAGAGGACAAGGAAACCGAAAAACCCTTGTGGGGTTTTGTTGAATTTGGTAAGGGAGAAAAACGGAAAATCCCTTAAAGGGTTTAAGGGTTTCGGTTGGGTTTTTGAGGAGAGAGGAGAGCACCGAAACTATTTAGGGTTTAAGGATTTGATTTGTGAATCAATGAATGAAGAATGAGGTGAGGGGTATGTGTTTATATAGGCACATAACTCTACCCCAATTCTTGTAGGACAAGGAAACAATGTTTTCTTTTTCCCCTTGCTCTTCCAACCGAACCAAACCCCCTGTAGAACCCTCCTTGGGTTCGGCTACACTAGGCCACCCACGGGTTCGGTTTTTGTTCGTTTTTAGTCCCTCGGGTTTATAATTTAAATATTCGTTATGCTAATTAAACAATTAACGGTAATAACGATTATTTAAATACTTATCGTGGAGTAAAACATACTCTAAGTGTTTAATGCGTGTGCCCCCAATAGGCTCACGCATTTCTAATGTATACCTTGCGGAACCTACCACCATATTCCAGCAGCTCTCACTTGGGAGTCGAAGTAGCAGGCTTGTAGATATACTGATAATTGGCAACGTCTAGTAAACACACACAATTACATTTAGATTAGAAATACTTGAGATAAAGTTCCAGGAAACATTTAAGCTTATAATGGTTAGTTTATTTCTTGCTTTAATCACCATCCTTTTGTTCTATATACCGTTAAACCATGGATATGGATCCTAACTCATTCTATATAGTTTAACATTATGTTTCTCGTTATAGAAATAATTCAGATTTACCAAATGTAACCAAGAATCATCTTGTATTACCCTTTGGGCACGGCCATGTAATTATCTGATTAATTCTGGAGAGGGCCCATGGTATCTTTCTGCACATATCTAGTGGAGGAAAAAAATTCTTTGTTGACTACAAGTGTTGTGGATGTTGCTTCACATCACTTCCAAGAATAGCCTTTATGACTACCTTATTCAGGATAGCGTGTGACTTAGACTCAAAAAGTGATATCCACACATATAGAACTTGCTTGCGTCTCAAGTCTAAGGACGACTTTAAACCATTTTTTGAAATTTACCCATGACAGGGATCCAAAAGTAAATATTTGAAGGTGGGGTATCCAATATGCATCCCTTGTGAATACACATGAGTTTGGCGGGAACAATTCATATATTCAAAGAATATAACCAACACTCACATTTGCCTTATATAACAATATTCCCATATTGTTAACTGACAATGGACATATTTAGAATGATAAATCTTAAACATGAAAATACAGAATAACAGTTATTATATGAATGAAAAACAGACACCAAGTATCTTTTATTCATCAGAATGTAAAAACTGTCTTATAAATCCATATTATCCAAATACTAATAAACACATATTTACATGAGACTACTAGCTGGTATCATTCCTATTTTCTCAGTCAATTCATAATGTTTAGGAAATGCTAAATCCTTTGTAAAAGGGTCAGCTAAGTTGTCATCTGTGTCAACTTTTTCTATCTTTACATCACCCATTTTTATGGTTTTTCGAAGATAGTAAACTTTTGCGCACAAATGTCTTGCACCTTTAGTGACTCCATGATCTTTCGCTATTGCTATGGCTCTAGTATTATCACAATACATATTTATATGTTCTTCAATTGTAGGAACAACACCAAGCCCAGAAATGAATTTACGAATCCATACAGCCTCTTTCGATGCGTCAAAAGCAGTGATATATTCAACATCTGTAGATGAGGTTGCAAAAATACTTTGCTTTGTGCTTTTCCAGTCAACAGCACCTCCATTTAAAATGAATACATATCCAGTCTGAGACTTCATGTCATAAGTATCTATCAGATATCCAGCATCAGTGTAGCAAGAAACCCTGAGCTCTCATTTTGTCTCACCTTTGTAAACAAGAAACATATCTTTAGTATTGCGAAGATACTTCAGAACGTTCTTAACAGCAGTCCAGTGAGCATCACCTGGATTCTGTTGAAATCGACTTGTTATGTTCTGAGCGAACGCAACATCAGGACGAGTACATCTCACAGCATACATAATTGATCCAACAGCCGAAGCATATGGGATATTTTGCATGCGTTGTATTTCAGCAGGTGTTGACGCACCTTGAGATTTACTAAATTTCAGCTTTTCTTGCATTGGGATCGTTCAACGTTTGGAATTTTCCATATAAAATCTTTTCAAGATTTTCTCAATGTAAGCACTTTGACATAAACTAATTAATCGCTTTGATCTATCTCGGTAGATCTTAATTCCAAGAATGTATGCAGCTTCTCCTAGATCTTTCATAGCAAAACATCTTCCAAGATATGATTTTACATCTTGTAACATTGGAATATTGTTTCCCATGATCAATACGTCATCGACATATAAGATTAGGAAAGTGACATAACTCCCATTAGCTTTTACATATACACATGGCTCATCACGATTTTGACTGAATCTAATTTTCTTAATTTCATCATCAAATCGTTTATTCCATTGCCTAGATGCTTGCTTAAGTCCATAAATGAAACGTTTGAGCTTGCATACTCGGTTTGGATATTTCTGGCTGACAAAACCTTTAGGTTGCTCCATGTATACCTCTTCATTGAGATATCCATTAAGGAATACAATTTTGACATCCATTTGCCAAATCTCATAGTCATAAAATGCAGCTATGGCTATAAGAATCCTAATAGCTCTAATGTCTGCAACAGGAAAGGTCTCTTCATAATCAATCCCTAGGGTTTGAGTGAAGCCCTTTGCTACCAGACGAGCTTTATAGGTGTGTACAGCTCCATCCATGTCGGTCTTCTTTTTGAAGAGCCACTTATGACCAACAGTTTTTGCGTCAGGATGAAGATCAACTAACTCCCAGACTTCGTTGTCTTTCATGGATTACATCTCCACATTCATAGCATTAAACCATTTATCAGATTAAGGATCTAACAATGCAGCTTTATAGTTAGCGGGTTCACCAAGATCCCCTAACTCATGTTCCTCAGCATCGACGTATAAACTCAATCGATTTGTGGGACGTTGTGTCCTTGTGGACCTACGAATGGGATTGATATCACTTTGAGGTTCATCAATTTCTTGATCATCCTCTTCATGATTTATGCTAGTGTCTAAAGAAGGATGCGTATCCTCTTCTTGAATAATCTCAAGATCTTCTAGACTCTCACTTGTTTCTTGATTCATAAGACTATTCTCAAGGAATTCAGCATTCCGAGCAACAAAGACTTTGTTCTCTGGTGGGTAGTAGAAAGAATATCTAATCGTTTCCTTTAGGTATCCTACAAAGATACACTTAATAGATCTGGGTTCCAGTTTGTCAGGTTTGGTAAGTATATCACGCTTAACAAGTGCCTCACAACCCCAGACTTTTAAGTAAGACAACTTAGGGGCTTTCCCATGCTATACTTTGTATGGTGTCTTATCAACCTTCTTAGTTGGAACCATGTTGAGAATGCGAGCAACAGACTCAAGGGCATAATCCCAAAAGGACTTTGGAAGAGTAGTTTGACTCATCATGGATCGAACCATGTCTAGCAGTGTTCGATTTCTCCACTCCGACACATCATTATGTTGTGGCGTGTAAGGAAGAGTTCAATGGGCAATAATCCCATGATCCCTTAAATGATCCTAAAACTCTTGACTCGTATATTTACCTCCACAATCAGAACGTAGTGATTTTATGGTCTTCTCGAGTTGGTTTTCTACTTCCTTTTGAAACACTTTGAAAGTTTCAAACACTTCATGTTTATGTTTAAGCAAGTAAACATAACCATAACGACTAAAGTCGTCAGTAAAAGTAACGAAGTAGCTTGCTCCTTGTCTTGACATAATCTTAATTGGACCACATACATCGGTGTAGATTAGTCCAAGTAGATCTTTGGCCCTTTCCACTTGATGTGAATAAGGTTTTCTTGCCATCTTTCCAGACATACAAGCAACACACTTTTCAAAAGACTTGATGTCAGTTGAATCGAGAAGTCCATCATGTTGTAAATTCTCTATGCATTTCCTGTTAATGTGTCCAAGACGACAATGCCACAAGAAACCAGAGTCCAAATTAAGCTTGGCTCTTTTATTGCTAACAACAAATATAGAACTATCATTTGTAACAAAATAAGACATAATAATTTCATAAATATTATCCCGTGGGATAGCATTAAAATAAATCAAATTATTCTTAGAAACAGAAATTGAATTATCATTCTCAAGGCGGTTAACAAAACCATCTTTGTACAAAAGTAAAACTGAAATGATGTCTCGTGTAATAGAGGAAGCATAATGATAATTGTGTAAGATTAAAACAAGTCCACTAGGAAGACACAAATAAAATTCTCCAATAGCTTCAACTGCTGCACGATGACCATCGCCCACGTACAGACTTAAAGCTCCTGGCTTCAGTTTTGTACTTCCCCTGAGACCCTGAGTAGTTATACAACTGTGAGTACTACAACCCGTATCATAAACCCAAGATATACTAAGAAAAGAGTAGAGTTCTATGGTGAAAATACCTGAAGTGCTAGCTCCTTGAGATAGCTTCTTCTTTTTCATCAACTCGGCGAGATAAATGGGACAATTCCTTCTCCAATGACCTACTTCACCACATTAATGGCAGATCGCGTCCTTCGCAGGATTATCCTTCTTGGGTGTTAGAGGATTCTTGGGTTTGGGAGCAAAAGTTGGCGCCTGCACAGGTGCATAGCCCATCTTTGCTTTGCCTTTCCCTTGATTCCCCTTAATTAACAGCCTTATGCGATTTCTTCTTTTGGTTTTTCTGGATCCTTCCTGCTCTTATAGCATGAAGAGCAGGTGAAACTTCTTTTGGAGGCAAAGTTTGCTCATGTAGCTTCAGCATAGCATGCAACCCAGTCACGGTCTTCCCCATGCTATGCATATTGTAATTTTGCACAAAACCATCATATTCCTTCCTTAGTGAAACCAAGATAAGGCTGACAGATAAGTTTTGAGTCATAGCATGACCGAGACGTTCCAAGTTGTCTATATATCTCTTCATTTTGAGAACGTAAGAGCTAACAGACTGCCTTTCTTCTTGTTTGCACGCGTGGAATTCTCGCACGGTCTGAAGAAGTTCCTGATCTGCTTGTTGTACATACAACATTTTTAGTTCTTTGAGCATATTTGTTGTCCCAGTTGTAGGATACCTCTTGTTGGATCCCACTTCAATAGATCGAATTACTTAAGCTTGTTTAAGGTTTAGTTATATTAGATAAATCTAACACAACTATAGTAGAAACTTTGTTAAGTGTATTAAAGATTATGCGAAATCTAATCTTTAATATTTAGAAGAATTCTTAATGAAACAGTAATACAAGATCACAATTCAACAATAAAAGCTCTAATAGTATTAAGAATAATACGAATACTCTCCTAGTATTAGGGTTACAAAACCTTAAAGCTATGAATAACACTTATCAAATCGTAAAACACATATTAAACTCTATACCCTAAGACCTCCTTTTATACACCAAGGAGTCCTAGTCGATTTACAATATATTCCTAAGACTTAGAATATTCTTTATGATCTATTCTATAAATAACTAATACTTATCACGTAAGTAATCTTGATCTCCAAACAATCTTTATCCTTTCTTTTGTCTTTATCCTTTCTCTAACAGTAGAAACTCTTTCAGCAGTCTTAATCTTTGAGTAGTAGTAACTTATACAATAGCAGCATTAACTAAGCACAAGCAGTAGTAACTACTTAGAATATTTTCTTTAATCTTCACTAGCAGTACTAACTTTACACTAGCAGTACTAACTTTATACTAGCAGTACTAATATATACTAACAGTAGTAACTGTGAACTAGCAGTACTAACTTTATACTAGCAGCACTAACTACTTAGCATATTTTTCATTAAAGTTAATGAACAACACTAACTTTAGCTTAGCAGCAGTAACACAAACCTGAGCAGCAGTAACTCTAAGATCATCAAGAAGTCTTTTAATCCCAACAATCCTCCCCTAAACTTGATATTCTTCTTCAAAATCTTAAGTTTCTTTATTGAAAGCTTCATTAATCACCAGGAGGATACTTCTAAACACTTCATTGATTCTTAAGCTGTTTTGTGAGAAGTTTAAAAATCTGATATGCCATTTCATTTAAATAATCATCTTGAAGCTTCTTGTTCAGCATATCTGTAGTTGTATATGGTGTAAGGGGATATCTCTTTTCTACCCAAATATGAATGTACACATGTTGCATCCTCAATGAATGAACTCCACAGGAATCATATAACTTCCAATCCAACACATTGTAATCATCTTGATTCTTCCATACTTGATCTTCAACATGTGGTTTAAACATTATCTTCAAATCTCCATATAAAATCAAATCTAAGTTTTCCACTGGTCTTGTTGATCCATATTTCGCTTTTACCAGCTTGTACAAATCTTCCAAGTATTCCCTGCTAAAACTTTTAAGCATTTGACTAAACACTCTGTACATTTGTGACTTTCCATCAGCTCTTATTATTTGATAATAGCTTTTCTTTCCTTCTTTGTGGATCTTCCAGTCAACAATACTTGGAGGCTTAGTAGCTAAAGGTACAACATTAATTGCTACCTCTTCTTCATCTGGAATGAATTCCATTAGACTTTGAAGCTCTGCTATTTCTTTATCCTCATCCACCTTCTGCTTCTTAATACTTTCTTGTTCCAACTCTTCCCCGGCTCTTTTAGAACTACCTTCCATCACTTCTGCTTCAGCTTTCTTTAAATTCTCTTCTAGCTCTGTTTCTGCCTTCTTGGAACTCTCTTCCACCAACTCAGTTCTGTAGTCAACAAAGGTATTCACCCTTTTCATTGCTTTTTTAAACAATTCTTGAATATTGGCAAAGGACTTGTTCTTCAAACTTTTGGGCTTCTATCCTTTCATGTTTTCAGATAAGTACACATGATATTCCGTTGTTGAGCTCTTGTTGGTGGTATGTTCCTCTTCTCTTCTGCTCTCTTAGCTGCAAAATGTTTTCTTCTTTGCTCTAAGAATTGTACAAATAATCTTGCCTTTTCTTCATTAGTCAATTCTTCTTGCTCTTGAGCTTGCAGTCTTTGAGCCAACTGATAATCAGCTTTAACTTTAGCCTAAACATCATCCCAAGCTATGTTGGCTTTTTCAATACGTTAAGCTTTTTCTCTAGCAAGCCTTTCCTCTTCATCAATCTCTGCTTGTAATTTAAGTGCAATCTCTTCATCAAGCTTGAGTTGATATTTCTTTGACAATTTCTTTACAGGTTAAGGTTCTACCATTTTCCCTTTTCCTTTATCCTAAATCTTTGAAGGTATTGGTGTTGTTGTTGTTGTAGATTCACCAGGCTCTCTGAAAACAATCCATTAACTTTGAATTTTATGCTCTTTAGGTCAGCCAAAGCTTTAGCCAAAGTAATTTCTTCTGTAGTAATAGTTTGAGCAGCATCAACTACTTCTTTAACAACATTTTCACTTTGCTCTGCAACAAATACTTCCTCACTAGCTAAAGCATCCACATCAAATATCTCATTATCATCATTAACTAGGGTAATGTCTTCATCAGCATCAGTATCATGAATCCTCCTCCCCTGTTTAGATGCATCCTCACCCAAATCTTCTTCATCTCTAGAGGATTATACCCTATCACTCAAACCAACTTTATAAAGTCTTTTTAGCTTATGAGTTCTTGACCTATCCTTCTTTTCAAGCTTCTTGACCCTCCTTTTCAAAATTGCAATCTCATTAGCTTGAGTGGTCTTTGTTGTCTCCAAATCAAGAACCCATTGTTGTAAATTGGTACATAGTTCCATCAATTCATTAAGTTTCAGACTATCCTCACCACTTTGAAGTGTGTTACCTCTTGCGAGCAGTGGATCATTGAAAAGTTTAGATACATTCTCAAACCTAGTTTGAGCAATTATATCCCCCATGGTTTCTTGGCGCCTGGGACCACTACCTGAACTAGTTCCTAGGGAACTTGGTTCATTAAGTGTTGCCTTGGATCGGGTCTTAGTTATGTTACCACTGTCCTGCTCTGCTTCTAGGCTAGAAGTAGTAGTGGCAGCCCTCACCAAACTGTCACCCCTCTCCTTATGGACAAACTCATCTGCTACATGTTCCATAGGACTACTGGACTGAGGTATCTCAGTGTCCATTATTTTAAATTCCCTAGGTGTTTGAGTCTTTTGGGGTTGAGATGTTGATATATTTAAAATGGTGGGTGTGTGTTGGGGATCAGTGGGAATTACTGAACCTTCACCTTGTTGAGGTTGGTTTTGTAACACCATTGCTAGAAACAAGGGTGCTACTCTACCAGAAAAACCTTTTCCTATTCTTTTCATTTTTCCAAAAATCTTCTTAGTACGACAAGGTGCAATATAAATTATTTTATGAGTAGGCTTCTTAGCAAATTGTGTGTCCAAAAACACTTATAAAACCTTGGATACATTAAAAATTTACCAGAAAGATTATCTAGGTTTTTAACCATACTATCAAAAATTAATTTTGAAAAGTTAAACTTCTGGTTTGTAGCTAAGCAGATAATGGCAGATGCCATAGTACTGCTAAACTTATTCCATGCAGTTGTCTTTGGACTTAGACACTATAGAATAGTATGAATTAGAAATTTCTATTGAGGGGAGAAGAATGCTTTATAAAATGTTAGCTTTTCAGAAATTTTCTCATACCCCATCAATGCAAGGTTTTCAAAAATAGTAGAATTTGAGAAATAATCAATACCTTCAGCATCTTTTCATCAAAGAGTTCTTCTAACAGATGTTTCAGTAATGATGATCCTCTTGCCATCCACTAGGGCATGTAACTGTACTTCCGCATTGATAGTTTTGGCCACAACAGAAGACCAGAATTGTTCAATACAGGAAACATATATAGTAGGATTAACCATTAGTGCATACCTTATAGGATGTGCATTAAGAAAATCCACTATCTGCTCAAACCCTTCACTTTCAGCGGGTTTAGACAAGAACGCGACCATATTGTGTGAATCAGCAAACTTTAGATTTGACATTGTGTTGGGTTTTGATGATGAATGATAAAATTGAGTTAGGGTTTGTGATTAGAGAGTATATGAAAGAGTGAAATCGATTAAATGATTGTTTGAAACCCTTGATCGAAGTATTTATGAAAATACCCTCAACAGTTGTAACTTAAACCCAGCAGTTGTAACTCAGCAGTAGTAAGTTTATGCCTAGCAGCATTAACTTTCACCAGCAATAGTAAGTTATGCCTAGCAGCATTAACTTTTCACCAGCAGTAGTAAGTTTATGCCTAGCAGCATTAACTTTGAGTCACAAACATTAACTCCAATTCCATTCGAAACAGCTTTCCATCATCAGTTTAACACATTTCTTTGCTTTACCTGCAAAAAGTTAGTCCAAAAACCAAGAAAACACAAGCTATAGCAATTTTCACACTTTACACAGTATTAATTATACCTAGCAGTATTAAGTATAACTAACAGTAGAAACTTAGCAGTATTAAGTATAACCAGCAGTTCTAATTATACTTAGCAGCAAAAACTTTTAATAACATGAATAACCGTACTCATTCATACAAAACTCTACAAAAACAGAAAGAGATAAAAGACTTTAAAGATTTAGCATTCCAATACTAGCAATCAAATATTGAAATCTACTTACATCAAAAGCTTTTGTAAGCAAATCTACAACATTCTTGTCAATATGAATTTTGACCATTTGAATCAATTTCTTTTCATTGCAATCTCTAATAAAATAATGTCTGATCTCTATATGCTTTGTTTTTTTAATGAAAAACAAGTTTTTTAATTATGCAAATAGTATTGTTATTGTCAATAAAGATATTGGTATGCATAAAATTATACCCATAATCAAGTAGTTGATTCTGAATCCAAAGCACTTGTCCACATCAACTTGAAGCAACCACATACTCAGCTTCTGTTGTAGAATTTGCAACCACTGTCTATTTTTTGCATTGCCATGATATTAATCTACATCCAAGGAATTGACAACCTCCTGTTGTAGACTTCCTATCCAAGCTTGCTCCAACATAATCACTATCAGTGTATGCTACCAAATCAAAAGGAGAATCTTTTGGATACCAAAGGCCCAATTTTGGTTGACCTTTTAAGTACCTAAAAATCCTTTTCACAGCATAAAGATGTGAAACTTTTAGATTGACTTGGTATCTAGTACATGCACACACTACAAACACGATGTCAGGTCCTGAAGAGGTAAGATACATTAATGAACCAATCATTAATCTATACATGTAAACATCCACTTCTTCACCATCTTCGTCCTTGAGCAGAGTGTAGTATACATGATATCATAACACAAGCAAGAGATGATGGGTTGGCTACTTAATCTTAGAGAGAGAAAGGGATATTTCTAGAGAGATAAAGTGCAAGACAAAGTATTCTTATAAAATGAACAACCAACCCCTTCCCATGGCTGGAAGGGGGTTTATATACATGTGTTTGTGAGCTCTTATGGGCTTGGGTATGGGCCTAACACTTGGGTAAAAGACCCGACCTAATACCGAAAGTTATACGTTTACTTTCTGACTACGAGCTTTGCTATACTAGCTTATACACGGGGTGACCGAGACTTTTTCATAATCCTAACAATCTCCCCTAAGGGAGGTCACCCCAGAAAATACATTATGAATTCTAACATTCTACTTTATTGACCTTCTGTCTGTAGCTCATAGTCTTTGATTCTTCAATCTTTGATGTCCTTATACATTATGTAGTAAACTTTGAGATTTGTCTCTTAGACTTGTGCGATCTTTAAGATTTCTTTGAGATTATCATTCATCTTGAGCCTCTTAATCATCCTGATTGAGTAACATTGCCTTCATGTGATGTTGTGACCTTTGGACCCGCATGCTCACACTTTTCTTGATCATGATACTACTGCTCAGAGTTGCGGAAGCTGTGTTGTAGGTCAATCAGTTGTCATGATGTCTTTACTTGGAAACATTAAGTGTGAGCATTGGGTGGTGAATTGGCTCCACTGGAACGAGGTGTCTCCATCTTCATCTTAGCTTGATCCTGTAATAAAACAGTTAGCAATAAAGCTTGTAGGCGAGTATGGCTTTGTCATTCGCCCGAGTCTAGTTGGATTAACCTCTGAATCTGTGAGGACCGACCTGTGATCAGGTAGATTCATCTTAAGAAGAATCTCCTTGACAGGATTTCCAGTATAAGTATAAGATCATCTGATGCGTAACCATCAAAATCTCCATACTTCCGAAAATCAGAAAGGTGAGAATCTATTATGGATACCAAAGGCCCAATTTTGGTTTGACCATATTTAATACCTAAAAATCTTTTTACATCATGAATGAATGTTGAACCTTTAGGGACATGACTGGTATCTAGCACAGGCACAAACACTTACAAACATAATATCAGGATCTTTAAGATCTAGGGGGGAAGATTTACATCAATGAACCATTCATTACCTATTACATGAATGAACATCCACTTCTTCGACCATTTTCATCCTTGAAAGTAGGGCTTTGAGTTCTCTTGGTGTGCTACAGTCTATGACTTTTGTAACCCGAAATTTTCTTTATAATTATCACCACATATTTATACGTTTGACTAATAAATATGGCCCATCCTTCTTCCTGATCCACTTTGTAATCTCTAAGAAGAGTATGTAAGTCTCCCATAAATTACATCTAAACTTTCTTATGCATTAGACTTCTCAAATGATAGCACAAACTTTTCTTTGTTAAAAACCAAAGATTGATATTATCCACATACACTTGACCGAGCAAATATCACCTTGTGTATCCTGGATGAATAAGGTCTACGTCAATTTTCTCAATCTCTAGAAACTCAATTGTCCAAACAACTATGCGTGACAAGGTTTCATACCAAGCTCTAGGGGTTTGATGTAGTCCATACAGTCGGTATTTCCCAAGAACCTAGTAATACTCTATCAAAAAGTCCTGGATCTAATCAAATCTCTGGTGGTTGACATACAACACCTCTTCTTCAATCTCCATATGGAAGAAAAGGCACTTTTACATCCAATTGATACACCCACAAAGTCTTAAATGAAGCATAAGCTAAAAAATAGCCTAATTGCTTCAATTCTTGCAACAGGGGCAAAGACTTCATCATAGTCAATCCCTTCTTCTTGTGTGTACCTTGAGCAACCAATCTTGCTTTATTTCTTATCACAATTCCCCTTTCATACTTTTTATTCCTGGAAACCCATTTAGAGCTTATAACCCTTTTTCTATTTAGTAAATCCACTAAATGTCTAAACATGCTGTAACTTAATGTAAAAGCCTTTGCCTGCCTAGCCTCTGACTCTATCCAGCTTGGTTCCTTCAATGCATGAATTACCTCTGTTTCTTCCTAGTGAAAAAAAGAGCAAGCAAAACAAGCAGTTTTGAGGTCTTTAATGGTTTGTCTTCTTTATTAAAAACGTACTAACAATACGTCCAAGTATCCTCCATAATCTTTGACAATCCTTCTAGTTTTTGAGTAGCTGAGTGCACAACCTCTAATAATATCACTTGATCAAGAGGATGATCTTTATGAATTCTTGTAGTTGGAATAGGACAGTGACGTTTGGGATTGTTTGTACCTTTAATGTTCCATTGGTCAACCTGGGCCACCATCCATCGTCCATCATTTCTTGAGGAGTTAAATATGACTATAAATCTACCAAGATCAGGTGCATAATTTAGATCAGTGGAAGTTCAATGCTTGTTTTTCCACCAACAACATTAACTTCATTTATGCTAGCAGCATTAACATTCTTAGTGTTGTTAACATTATCTTCTTTCTCTTGATTAATACCTTTACTGTCTTTTCTTGAATCTTCATCAACCTTCTTTCCATCATCACTTGAAGGTTTGGATCCATCATCTTGAGAACTCTTTGGATCTTGAGAATATGGTGGATCAGCAGGCCATAATGGTAGCAAAATGTAATTTTTGACAGGTTCTGTCTCCTTTCTAGCTTGACTTGCATTATCACTTGCTTTTGTATCTGTAAAATCATTAGACTGTGTACCTGCAACAATTGGTTCATAATTTGTTGTTCATGTTAGTGCATCAATATCAAATAAGCCAAGTTGTTTGTCATAAACGTACAACATTAGGTTTACTCTTACTAAACCTAATATGAAAGTTTTCCTTTCCCAACTATCCTTGTTTTTAACCCTATTAAATTAATCTAAAGGCTTTAACAATCAAAACAAAAGAGTATCTAACAAAGAAACCTTCATCAGCCTTACCATCAAATTTTCCTAAGTGATCTATGGTATTAAGAATGGTAACACATGACATCTTAAATGGTCCTCATAAAACTTAAAGGTTGGTGTTCTTAACCAAATGAAAAAACGGTTCAGAAAGGTGGGCATAATAAGGGGGTCTGTAATGAAGCTTAACATACTAACACTCTACTTGCACAAAGCAAGCATATTATAACTGCTTATGGATGCCACCAAAAAGTAGTTGGCTACTTTAGATACCCAAGCTAAGCATAGGGGGTCTAGCACTAGCAAAGCCAAAGCCCACAATTAGTGTCCTATATTTTCTCCCTCTCAATCCCAGCAACTCTCATTTGTTGAGGAGTTCCTAGCTATACAATATGTGACTTATAAAATAAAAAAATAAAATACCATTCATCTCAACAAAACCTAATTCAGCTCTTTGTTTTTTTTAAAAAAAAATTTAAACTATATATTAAACGAAAAACTCAACTCCCATATCACAAATCTCAAAATAATCCACACGCACCTTAAACCATGTGTTCTACTAAATAGATTTCTAAATCATCCTAGTTTATCCATAAGAATATTTATAATCCTATAGTTAATAAATGACTTAAAAAAGTAAAGGAGAATGTCCAAACTAGTCCCCATCCTTATAAGCTAAAAAGAAAACCCATGTAAAACCTACTGAAATCATATGTGACCTAACTAGGCAATAACTTTTCTCAAATGGCTTTTTTACAAATTTTGGGACCAAACAATCCATATTCAACAAATGTTAATAGGAATGACAATTGATTTCTCTATTTTGGAACTTACAAGAGGCGCTGTGCAGCTTTCCCTTTTGACAAGCAACATAAAGTTTGATCATTTCCTAAAAAGTTTGGAATGTAAACCAAACCTCTTACAGAGATTTTCCTTAACCAATTATTCATGGTTTTAAAATTTAAGTGACCTAGCATTTCTATTAAGTTAAGGAGGGAAGGGAGAAGAAGAGGAGGAGGGGTAGGGGGAGGAGGAAGTAGGGTGGGGGGGAAAGGGATGAGAGAAGGTGGAGGGGGAGAGGAGGAGGGAGAGGGGAGTAGGGGGGGGGGAAGGGGGGGAGAAAAGGGGAGAGGATGGATGTAGTAGGGGGGAGGGGGAGGGAGGGGGTAGAGAGAAGGGGGGAGGGAAGGAAAAAAAAAAAGAAGGGAAGGGGGGGAGAGTAAGGGGGGAGGGGAGAGGAGGGAGGAAGAGGGGGGGGGAAGAAAGAGAGAGGGAGAGGAGAGATAGGAGAGGAAGAGAAGAGGAGAGAATGGGAGAAGGAGAGAGAGAGGGGAGAGAGAGAGGGGGAGAAGGGGAGGAGAGGGGAGTAGGAGAGTAGGGGGTAGAGAGAGGTTTTAGGGGAGGGAGAAAGAGGGGGAGAGTAGAGAGTAGTAGAAGTAGAGAGAGGGGGAAGAAGAAGAGAGAGAGGGGAGAGTGGAGAGGAGGAGGAGTAGAAGGTTAGAGAGGGAGAAGAGAGAGGAGTAAAGAAGAGAGAGGAGAGGAGGAGAGAGGAGGAGAGTAAGGGGGAGAGAAGGGAGGAGGGGAGAGGAGGAAGAGGGGGGGAGTAGGGGTATAGGAGGGAAAGGGAGGGGAGTGGGGGGGGGGGGAGGAGGGGGGGGTGGGAGAGTAGGAGAGAAGAGGGGAGGGGGGGGGAAAGAGGGGAAGAGAAGAGGGGAAGTAGGGATAGTAGAAGGAAGAGGGAAGGTTTGGGGGGAGGGAAGAGAGGGAGTAGGGAGAGAGAAGAGAGGGTTAGGATAGAGAGGGGAGAGGGATAGGAGGGGGAGGAGGATGAGAGAGAGGATTGAGAGGGGGGAGAGAGAAAAGGGGGTGAGAGAGGGGGAAGGTGAAGGTGTGAGAGGAGGAGATGTAGGGGAGAGGGGAGGAGGAGAAGGGTGGGGGAGAGGAAAGAAGGGAGAAGGAGAGCAGAGAAGAGGAGAGAGGGGGGTGGAGAGAGATAGGGAGGGAGGGGAGAGGAGAAGGGGGAGAGAGGAAGAGGGAGAGAGGGAGAGGAGAGAAGGGGGATAGGGTGAGGAGTGGAGAAGGAGAAGGAGAAAGGTTAAAGGAGGAGAGAGGGGGAGGGGGGAGAGAGGTGTAAGAAGAGGAGGGGAGTATAGGAGAGAGGGTGAGAGGGAGAGGAGGAGTAGATGAGGAAGGGAGGAGAGGAGGAGAAAGAGGTAAGGGAGGGAGATGGGGAGGAGGAAGAGAAGGGAGAGAGGGGAGGAGAGAGAGAGAGGAAGATAGAGGTATGGGGAGGTGGGAAGAGATAGGGGGAGGGAGGAGGGAATTAGGGTATGGGGAAGGAGAGAGATGGGGGAGGATGGAAAGTGAGATGAGAGAGTAAGGGGGACAGAGAGAAGGGAGGGAGAGAGGGAGGAGAGGGAGTAGGAGGAGGGGAGGGGAGGGGGATGGAAGGTAGGAGGGAAGAGTAAGGAGGTAGGAGGAGGAGAGGGAGAGGAGGGGGGGAGAGGGAATGGGAGGAGGAGGGGGAGTGGAGTAGGAGAGAGGAGAGGATAAAGGAGGGGGGAGGGGGAGGTATGGAGAGAGAAGAGAGGAGGGGAGGGGTGGGAAGGAGGGGGGGAAGGGAGAAGTAGGGGGGAGAAAGGATAGGGAGGGGGGAGGAGGGAGAGGGAGAGAGAAAGGGAGGGAAGGAGAGGAAGAGGAGAGAGAGAAGAGGAGGGGAGTAGAGAGAGAGGTGGAGGGAGGAGGGAAGAGCGGGAAGTGAGAGGAGAGAGAGGTTAGGAGGTGAAGAAAGAGGGGAGAGAGGGAAGGGAAGAGAAGAGGGAGGAGGGAGGGTAAGGAGAGGAAGGGGGAGAGTGTAGAGAGGAGGGAGAGGAGGAGAGGAGGGGAAGGGAGGGAGGGAGAGAGGGGAGGAGGGAAGGGAGGAGAGAGGGAAAGAGTATGGGGGATAAGGAGAGAGAGGGAGAGAGAGAGGGAGGGAGATAGGGAGAGAGGGTAAGGGATGAGGGAGAGGATAGGGGAGGGAGGGAGAGAAAGGGAGGAGAGGAGAGAGGGAGAGGTAGTTTGGAGGAGGTTTAGGGAAGAGGGAGGTAAGGGAGGAGAGGGGAGAGAGTAGGGGAGGTGGAAAGGAGATGAGGAAGGAGAGAGAGGGGGGGAGGGGGAGGAGGGAGGAGGAGAGAGGGGAGAGGGAGGGAGGAAGGGGAAGGTGGGGTATGGAGGAGAGGGGAAGAGAAGGGGAGAAGGGAGGAGGAGGTAAGGATAGGACGAGACAGAAGGAGGGGGATGTAGGAGGAGGAGTAGAAAGGAGATGAGGGAGAAGAGAGTAGGAGAAGTAGAGGGGAGAAGAGGGGAGGGAGGAGAGATGAGAAGAGGGGGAGAGAGAAGAGGGGTAAAGAGGAGGAGAGGAAGGAGAGGAAAGAGGAGGAGTGAGAGTAGGGAGAGAAGAGAGGAAGGGGGAGGAGAAGGAGAGGGAAGAGAGGGGTAGGGTATTAGAGGAGGGGGAGAGGAGGGGAGAGAGGAGGGGAAGGAGGTAGGAGGGGGGAGGGGAGAGAGGGGGAGGGGAGGAGAGAAAGGGGGGGGGGAGGGGGGGGGGGAGAGGTGGGGAAGGGAGAGAGAGGGGAGGAGAGGAGGAAGGAAAAGAGAGAAGGAGATGGGAGGAGAAGAGAGAAGTGGAGGAAGGGAGGAAGTAAGGAAAGGGTTAGGAAAGAGTAGATGGAGGGGGAGGAGGAGGGAGAGGAGGTAGGAGTAAGGGGGAGGGGAGAAGGAGGAGAGAGGGAGAGGGGAGAGGTAAAAGGAGGGAAGAGGGTGAGGAGAAGGAGGGAAAGAGGGAGTATAGGGGAGGAGGGGAGGAGAGGGAGAAGAGTGGGAAGAGGAGGAGGAAGTAAGAGGAGGAGGAGGGGTGAAGGGTTTAGAGAGAGGGAGGAGAGAGAGAGGAGGAGAGGAGAGAGGGAGGGGGAGAGGAGTAGTAGGAGAGAGGTGGAGGGGAGGGGAGGAGGAAGGAGGGAGAGGAGAGAGAAGGAAGGGGAGGGAGAGGGGGTAGTAGGGAGAAGGGGGGGGAGGGGGAGGAGTAGGAGAGAAGAGAAGAGAGGAAGAAGAGTGAGAATGAGGAGGAGTGAGAGGGGGGGAGAGGAGGAGGAGGTTGGGGAAGAAGGAGGAGAGGAGGAGAGAGAGGGAGGGGGGAGGAAGAGGGGAGGAGGAGGGAGGGGGAGTAGGGGAGGGATGGAGAGGGAGAGGGGGGGGGGTAGGAGGTGGGGGTAGGAGAGAAAGGGGAGGAAGAGGGGGTGGAGGAGAGTAGGGAGGGAGTAGAAGGGGGTAGGGGAGAGAAGGGGAGGAGAGAAGAGTTAGAGTGGAAGTAGTAGGAGGAAGGAGGGAAAGAGTAAGAGAGAGAGAGAAGAGTAAATAGGAGAGAGAGAGGAGTGATAGAAGAGTTGGTGATAGGATAGGGTAGGGAGAGAGGGGAGGGGTGGATGGTTGGAGGTAGGGGGAGGGGAAGTAAGAGGAGAGGAGAGAATGGAGGGAGGAAGGGAGTAGAAGGAAGGAAGGGAGGAGGGAGAGGGGTAGAGAGGGGGGGGTATAGGAGAGGGGAGGGTAGGGGGAGAGAAAGAGAGGGAGGGGGATGGAGAGAGATGTGGAGAGGGGGGTAGAGAGAGGAGGGAAAGAGGAGGGTGATAGTGGGAATGGTTGATAGGGGGGGGGGAGAGGAGGGGGAGAAGGAAGAGAGGGGAGGAAAGGGATGGGAGAGAAGGGGGAGGAGGGAGTGGAGGGAGGAGAAGGGGATAGAGTAGGAGGGAGTAGAGGAAAGGGAAGTGAGTATGAGGGGGAGGAGGTAGGGGGAGGGGGAGAGTAGAGGGGGGAGAAGAGGAAGGGAGGAAGAGGAGAGAGGGGGAAGAGAAGGGTGAGGTGGGAGGTAGTGAGGGGGGAAGAAGAGGGAAGGGAGGGGAGAGGGAGAGGGGGGAGAGTTTAAGAGAGGGAGGGGAAGGTAGGAGAGAGGGGGGGGGGGGGTGAGGAGGGAGAGTAGGAAGGGAGGAGGGAGGGGGGGAGAGGGAGTTAATGGAGAGGGGGATGAGAGGAGGAGAAAGGGAGAGAGGAGGGGATGGAGGAGGAGTAAAGGGGGAGGGGGGAGGGGGGGGGAAGGGGGAAGGAGAAGGTGGGTTGAAGAAGTAGGGGGGGAGAGGAAGGGAGGGTAGAAGGGGGGAGAGAGGAGGGAGGGAGAGGGAGGGAGGGGAGATGAAGAAGAGGTAGAGTAGAGGGAAGTAAAGAGAGAGGGAGGGGTAGGGGAGGGGGAGAGGGGAGTAGGAGAGGGGGAGGGAAGAGGAGGGCGGGGGGGGAGAGAGATAGGTGGAAGAGGAAGGGAGGAGGAGAGGAAGGGGTAAGAGAGATGGGGAGAGGTGAGAGGAGGAAAAAGGGGGGAGGAGGGAGGAGAGGGGAGAAGAGAAGAGAAGAAGGAGGGAATAAGGGAGTAGGGGGAGAGAGAGTAGAGGGAGGGAGGAAGGAGAGAGGAGAAGAGAGAGGGAAGAGGGGAGAGGGAGAGAGAAGAAGGGAGGGGGGGAAGGAGAGGAGATAGGAAAGGGAGGGGGAGGGAGGAATGGTAGGAGGAGGAGGAGAGAGGGGAGAGAGTAGGAGAAGGAGGGAGAGAGGAGGAGAGGAAGTGGGAAGGGAAGGAGAGGGGTGGGGAGAGGGAGAGAGAGAGAAAGGGTGGGAGGAGAGGAGGGAGAGGGAGGAAGGAGGGAGGAGGAAGGAGGAGGGAGGGGAGGAGAGAGGAGGAGAGAGGGTAGAGTAGAGGAAGGAGGACGTAAGGGTAGAGAGAAGGAGAAGAGGAGAGGAGAGGAGATGTAGAGAAGGAGAAGAGGAGAGAGGAGAGAGGGGAGAGGAGGGGAGGAGAGGAGGTAAAGGGAGGGGAGGAGAGGAGGAGGGAGGTGGGGAAAGAGAGAAGTAAGAGGTGAGAGGCAGAGAGGGGAGGAGGGATTAGGAGGGGGGGGAAAGAACAGTGGGGGGAGAGAGGGAGGAGGGGGAGAAGGAATAAGGAGGAGAGGGAGGGGGAGAGGGGGAGAGGGGGAGAGGGGAAGAGGAGGGGTGAGGGAGGGAGAGAGGGAGGGAGAGGGGAAGGGAGATGGAGAGAGAAGGTATATAGGGTTATGAAAGGGAGAGGGGAGGAGAAGTAGAGAAGGTGTGGGGAGGAAGGAAGAGGGGAGAGAGGGAGAAGGGGGAGGAGGAAGGGAGAAGGAAGGGGGGGGGAGGTAGAGAGAGGAGTGGGGAGAGAGGAGGGAGGGAGGAGAGGGGAGAGGGGGGAGAGGGGAAGGAAGGAAGGGAGTGGGGAAGGAAAAGGGAGAGGGATGGGAGGAGGAGGAGGGAAGGGAGGAAGAGAGAGGAGATAGAGGAGGGAGGGAGGAGGAGAGTAGAGGAGGAAGAGGGGAAAGAGAGGGGAGAGGAGGAGTAGAGGAAAGGGGATAGAGAAGGAGGAGAGAGGGGGAGAGATAGGGAGGTAGAGAGAGAGGGGGGAAGTAAGAGAGGAGGAAGGGGGAAGGGAGAGGAAGGGGAGGAGAGGGAGGAGGAGAGAGAGAAGGGAGAGGAGGGGAGGGACGAGAGGAAGGAGGAGGAGGGGGGGGGAGGGCAGGTAGGAAAGAGAAGAGGGGGAGAGTAGGGGGGGGGGGGGGGGGAAGAAGGGGAAAGAGAAAAGGGAGAGAGAGGAGTAGGGGAGAGAGGGGTGGGGGGGGAGGAGAGAGGAGAGAAAGTAGAGGAGAGAGGATGAGAGGGTAGAGGAGAAGAGTGGGAGAGGGAGGAGTAGGAGAGGTAGGGGAGAGAGAGAGGAGAGGAGGAGAGAGAGAGGGGAGAGAGAAGAAGGGGGAGGGGAGAGGGTAGAGAGAGATAGAAGGGAAGAGAGGGGAGGGAAGGTAGAGGGGGGGGGGGGAGGGGGGAGGAGGAGAGGGAGGGGGGGGGAGGAGTGGGGAGAGGGGGGAGGGAGAGGGGGAAGGAAGGAGGGAGAGGGAGAAGAGGGGGAGAGGTGAAAGAGAGAAGGAGGGGGAAGGGGAGAAGAAGGAAGAAGGGAGAGATTAGAGGGAGAGAGTTAGGGAGAGGTAGGAGAGAAGTAGGGAGAGGGGGAGGGGAGGGGAAGGAGGAGAGGGGAGAAGAGGAGAGGAGAGAGTAGGGTAGGAGGGGGGGAGAGGGGGAGAGTATGAGGAAGGGAGGAGAGAAGAAGGAAGGAGGGGAGAAGAGAGTAGAGGGAGAGAGAGGGGGGTGAGGGAGAGAGGAGAAGGAAGTTAAAGAGAGAGAGTAGAGAGAGAGAAGGGAGGGGGAGGGAGAGGGAGAGGAGAAGGGGGAGAGTGGAGAGGAGGGGAGGGTAGGAGGAGAAGGGAGGTAGAGAGAAGGAAAGGAAGAGGGAGGAAGGTGGGAAGGGAAGGAGAGAAGGGGGAGGAGAGAGGAGAAAGGGGAGGGAGGGGTAGGAGAGGAAGGAGAAGGGTAGAAGTAAGGAGTAGGGGAGAGAGAGGGAGGAGGGAGAGAGGGGGGAGGATGGAGAGGGGGTGAAGAGGGAAGGGGAGAGAAGGAAGTAGAGGGAGGAGAGGGAGTTAGAGGTTCCGACAGGTATATGCGTCATCTGGATAGTAGGGTACAGGGTTTCTTATTGCGTCTGACGTTTGCCGTAGGCGGAGAGCGAGGATGACAGAGAAGGTAAGGTGAGAGTAGTAGAGAAGAGGAGGGGGGAGGGTGGGAAGGAGGGGGTGGGAGGATGGGAGTAGGGTAGGGGGGAGGAGGAGGTAGGGAGAGAGAGGAAGTGATGGAGGAGTTCGAGGGGAGGGAAGGAGGGATAGAGGGGAGAGTAGGAAGGAGAGGGAAAAGGGAGAGGAAAGAAGGAATGGAAAGTTAGAGGGAGGGAGGTAGGTAGAGAAGGAGAGGAGAGAGGAGTAGGATGAAGGAGGAGGGGAGGGGAGAGATGATGGAGGAGGAGAGAGGGGTAGTTACGGGAAGGGAGAGAGAGGAAGGGAGGGGGGGTTAGAGAGGGAGGGGAGGGGGAGGGGGAGGGGGGGTGACAGTGTAGTGGAGAGGGGATGGGATGGGGGTTAGGAGGGTAGAGAGAGGAGAAGAGGAGGTAGGAAAAGGGGAGGGGGGAGGGAGGGAGTGAGGATGAATGAAGAGGAGGGGGAGGGGGGAGAGAAGAGGGGAGGAGAGGGAGGTAAGAAGGAGGAGAGGAGGGAGAGGTGTAGAGAAGGAGGTGGAGGGACGGGAGATGGGAATGATAGAGGTAAGGGATGAGGAGGGAGTGATGTGGTGGGGTGGAGAGGGGAGTATGTAGGAAGGAGGAGGAGCAGGAGAGGGGGTAGGAAGGAGGAGAGGAGATGTGAATGCTGAGAGGGGCGTGGTTGGGGTCTTTGCGGACTGGGGTGCGTTGCCGGACTCCTTCTACTGGCAGAGTAGGGGGAGGTCGTCTGCTGGGTCGTCTCCTTCACGTTACTCCGTGGTCGCTGGGTTTTTTTTGTCCGTTCTGCTCGGTCTTCTCGCTTACGTAACCGCTTCTCTACTGTAGTGCGTTCTCCTTTTTTTTCTGACTTGCTCGTTTCTCTCTGCTCTCGCTCGCCCCTCTCTTTTTCGTTTTCTTTCTCTCTGCTCTTCTCTCTTTCTACCTGTACTCTACTTTTTCGCTTCTGCTGTTTTCCTTGATACCTCTTCTTTCCCTCTCTGATTAAGTACTCTTCTTTAGTGCTTTACCTCTCTTCTATTTGCTCTCTTTACTATGCGCCATCTGCGTAGTATGGTCGCTTTGTTCGGTCCTTATCCTTGCATCTGTTGATCTGCTGCTCGCTCTGCGACGCTCATCTTCTCTATTGCTCTTCGCGTCTCTTACATTTCTCTCTTCACTCTTACCTATCGTTATTACTTGCTTGTCTGTTCTTCCCTCTTGTCGCTGTTATACTCTTCATTTCGGTCTTCTGTCCCTTCCTCGTTTTATCCTTCTTTACGGCTTTTCTTATCTCAACTCTTTCTTCGTCATTGCTCTCCTATGCGCTTCCTCTCGCCGCTTTCTTTTCTTCTATGTCGGGCTTCTAATCGTCTTTTTCTTCTTATTACTCTCGCCTTTTACTCTTGTTTATATCTTGATGCTTTCTTTACTTTGTCTTTGTCTGTCCTCTCTTACTTCTTCTTTTCCTTCCTTTCCTACCTCTTGTCCTCCTCTTTTTATTTCTCATCAGTCATTCTGTTTTCTTGCTTCGTTAACTTGATCTCCATTCTTCCTTACTTCGCTGTTCGTCCGCTCTGCTGATCTTTATTCGATCTATTATCGGTCTTTTCTACTCTCAATTTCTTATCTACGTTTCCTTTCAGTATCTAGTCGCTTTTGGACTCTTTATCCAGACTATTCTCCTCTCTTTCCCCCTTATCTAATTCTCATCCATTTGGTTATTTTTATTGTCCCTTGATTCATCTTCTGTGACGCTACTTCTTTACCTTCACTTCTTCTCTCTTTCAATTGCTTCCTCTCACGCGCTTTACATAGCCTCTTCGCTCGTTTACGTTCCTCTAACTTTCTTCGTGTATTCGATGTGCTGCGGCAAGCACTTCCGCTCTGACGTCTCGGTTTAGCTATCTTTCGTCTGTACTCTTATGCCTCTCTTACTCTTCATCTATTTCTTCTCCCTGTGTTTACTACGTTTCTCTACATCTTTTTCTTTCGTTGTCGACCTCTCCCTTTTCTCTTTTCTGCTACTGCTCTTTACTTGTCTCTTCATCTGTTAGTTACTTTCGTTCTCTATTACGACCTCTCTCTCTCCTCTTTTCTCTTCCTGCGTGATTTTCTACTCCTCGACTTCTTGTCACTCTCTTCGTGCCTGTGTATACCTGTCTCCTTTTCACTCCAGTTGCTATCTACCCGTCCTACCTTGTCTACATTGCAACTCCGTCTGGTTATTCTCTATTGACTTGCCTCTACATTTTTCCTTCCATGTCTTTAGTCTCTCTCATCTTTCTCTATTCCTTCCTCTTTGTCTTATACACTTTTCTTCTTTACTTTCTCTCCAACTCGTCCTGCTCAGTCTGGTACGCTTTCTTGTTCTTATCTCTCTACTGTACTCGTTTTTTGTTTCCTCTCCTCTTGTTCTTCTTTCATTTCTCCTTTAATCGATCTCTAGACTCATCGTCTCTTCTGATTCTTTAACTTTTACTTTAGTTAGCCTCTCAACCATTCTCTCGTCGCGTCTCTGCTTGTTTTGCGTTCCATTTCTTTCCGTTTCTTGTATTCTTCTATTATTCCTGCCCTACGCTTTCTCGTCTTCTTACTCTTTTCTTCGCCTCCTTTCTTTCTCGCCTTTCTTCTCCTATTTCTGTGTTTGTTACTTTTCGGACGCTTCTTCATTGCTTCTCCTTCCTGATTTACCGCTCGGTTTTCCTCCCTCTGTTGTCGTCTCTAGTCTCTTCCTTCTTCTCGTTTCTTTGTCTTTCTTTCATTTCGATTATTGTCTCGCTCATCTCTACTCTCTGTGTTGTAACTCTCTTACTTCTGTCCCTCTGCTGTCTCGTCGATACCTGTTCTTTCTTTCTCTCCTTCCTCCTATCTCTCGTCTCGTATCCTCCTTTGTTTCCGCCTCCTCTTACTTTTACTAACTCTCTACTTCGTCTCCTCAACTCCGCGCATTCTTCCTTTCTTCGTCCTTCGCTATCCTTTTTTATCTTTCTCCTTTTCCATGTTTTCTTCTCGCGCTCGCTTTCTTACTTTCCTTCCCCTGATATTCTCTCTTTTCTCGTTACTGCTACCGCACTTGTTCTGTTGACTCTTAAACTTCTTCTTCTGTCCTCCTCTCTCTTCTTTCTCACTGCTTTTTGTACTCTCTTTCTTTCATCGTCTTCTCTTGCTCTCTTGCTCCTTAACGTTTTTTTATCTCATTCCGTGTCTCATTCTGTCTTTTACTCTTTCTTTCTGCTCTTCTTCTCTGTATTCTCCTCTGTTGTTTCTATATTTTCCCTTTACTTCTTTATTCTCCTTCTGTCTTCTGTCTTTCTGCCTACTCCTCTTCTCTTCTTTTCTTTCTACTTCTTGAGTTTATCTGCTCTCTTCCCTTTTCATCCTCTTCTTCTGTTTCTTCAGATCTTACGCTCTTTTTTGCGTATTTTCTCTTATTTTTCTTTATGTCCTTTTTTCGCTTTCTTTCACTCCTTCGCGTTGATATTTTTTCTTTCTACTTATCTCCTTCGTATCCCCATAGACTTGGGTGCTAATTTTCATACGCCTCTTTTCGTTCTTGCCTCTACTTTTTTCTTGACTTGTTTCCGGTATAGACTACTTCTCTACTCGTCTTCCTTTTCGCTTTTCTTTTTTGTTCAATCTTTACTACATCTCTCTTCTTTTCTGTAAACTCATTCTTGTTCCCTCTTTTTGTTTTTTTTCTTTTTTTTCCTTTTTTTATTCTTTTATTTTCTTCTATCTTCTTTCTATTCAATCTCCTGTTCTCTTATTTATTTTGTCGTCGTTTCAGCCTTATTCTCCTCCGCCTCTAGGTTTAAGTCCTCCTCGTCTTCTTACGGTCTTCTGCTTTTCCTTTTTACTTTCTACTCATCCTTTTCTGTCTTCCTCTCATAACTATCTACGTCTCATTGTCTTCAGGTTATCTCTTCTCGTCCTTTTTTCCTCCTGTCATCCTCTTTCTCACTGTCCCTTCTTCTTTTTATTCTCTCTCTATCGGTCGCTTCTAATCTCTTCTTTCTTTCTATTTCTCTCTCTTTTATGCTCCTTTTTCGTTTATCATATACTATTCTTTCTTATCTCTTTGCTCTTGATTTCCTGTCTTCTCTCTCTTCTGTTCTTATACTCTTGTTCACTCTTTTCGTCTGCCTCTTTTCTCTTTCTTGTTTCTCTTGTCTTTTATCGCTTCCGTGCATCCTTCTGTTCCTTCTTTGTCCACTACCTAACTTGGTTTTTCGTTTCATCCGTCTGTTTCTTATTCTTTTTCTATTATAGTCTTTCTCTTCCTATTGTTCTTGTTTTACGATACCTTCAGCTATTGCTTCTCCTTTTTCTTTTCTCGTTTCTCCCTTTTTTACATTTGAACCTCCTCTTTTCCTCTGTCTGCTTTTCTCTGTTCTTCTCTACCTCTGCTTTCTACATGATTCGTCTTTTGTTTTATCTTTCTCTTTTTTTTTTACGCCTCTTGACCTTTTCTCTTCTCGTTTCGCGTCGCTTGTGTAGGTATCCTAACTTTCGACTGCCTATCTCCTTGCCGTGTTATTGTACTCTTTGATTCTCTTTTCTAACTTGCCTTGTTTTCTATCTACGGCCTCTCATTTGCTCTCGCTGCTTGCTTGTACTTTTCTTCTTCTACTTCTTTCCCGCTGACTTTCATCCCTTCTCGATCTTTTTCTTTACCTTCTTTTTGTCGGTTTCTTCCATTAACCCTTGTCTCTACTTTCATACTTTCTACTTTCCGGTTACTATTTTCTTTTGCTCCCGTCGTACTTTTAGTGCCTTTCCTAAGCTTATCTTTTCTTCCGTTCTGTTTTGTGTTCAGGTCCCTCTGCTCCGCCTTTTTCCTTGGCTTATCTCATTTACATATTCCCATTCCTCGCCCTTTACTTTACCGTCTGCCTAGGTTCTTTCTCTTTACGCTTTTTTTTCTTCATTCTCTTCTCTTTTTCGGTGGTCTTGTGTACTTCATCTGTCCTGCCTATAGTTTCCTTTCTCTGTCTCTTCTCCCTACATTCTCTATCTTCCTTCTCGACTCAGTCTCTTTCTACGCATCTCTCTTAGTCTTCTATATTCTATCTGTTGTCGATCTCGCCTGTGCTCTTTGTTACTTAGCCTGCTCTTACTCTGCTCCTTGCTTCTATCAGACATACTGTTCCTGTTTTTGCCGCTTCATCGATTTTCCTCCTTTACCTTCACGCATCTACTCTCTCTCGGTCGACACATCCATTTCGTTCTCTATCTCTGTTTCTCCTCGCTTTGTCGCATTTTACCGTTTTGTTCTGTACCCTACGTCTTTTTTCATCTTTCTCTTTCGTACTTCGTTCCCTCGTCTCTCTTCTTCCTCTCCTCGTCTTCTTCTTTCTATCTAACTCTTACGCTCTGCTCCTCGTACCTAGCTCTCCCGTCATCCTCGTGATTTTTACTCTGTTTCTCTTGCTGCTCCTTTCTTATTATCATTATCTCTTTTACGTATTGTTCTTCCCGAACTTCTATTTCTCTCTCTTCCTCTTTTTTTTCTATACTAGTTCCTCTCTCCTGGTTCCTATCTGTCTTCCGCGCCTCTTGTTACTCTCTAGGTCTACTCTACCTGTCTCTCGTTTTCTATTTACATCTCTTGTCTCTCTATCCGTTATTTTGCCTCCTCTTATCTTTTCTTCTCTTTGGCATCCTTTTTCTGTGCTTCTCTGTTCGTTTAGCTTTCTCCTTTTGCTTTCTTTTGAATCTTCCTCTTGTCTGCTTTCATTCTCTACTGCTTTGCTCGCTTTTCTTCTTCTCTCTGTCTGCGTCTGTACTCTTTCCTTCCATCTTTGTATCCTACCATATCGTTCTTTCCTTCTTCCTCACCTCTCTGTTCCGTACTCCTCCTTCATTACTGTCCTTCCTTCTTCGTTGCGGTTTCCTTCTATCTTCATATTCTTCTTTTTTCTTCAATGGTCTGTCTTATTCTTCTTCTTTCTTTTCCTCGCATTCTCGAATTTCTCTTGCAGCTTTTCTGTTTAATTTATATTCTATGCTTCTCACTTGTCTATATCGCGCTTCTTTGCCTGTCATATTTTCTTCTATTACTTTTTCCTTCTTTCTTTTCTTTAACCACTTTTTTCTACTTATTAGTTTCTTCATCTTTCTCCATCTTTTTCTCTTCTCGCTTCTCTTGCTTCTCTGCTTCCTCGGCGAGTCTATCTTTCTCGTATGCTTAACTTCATCATTCCCTATCTCATCTTTCTCATTTCATCTCTTTTTCTCTTTGTTTACTCCATCTCGTTAAGTCTTTTTTTACTTTGTCTTACTGTCTCTGCTTTATCATTTTTCTACTTCTCTTTCATCTTATTCTTCTTTTTTTTACTTTTCTTTCTCTTTTTTCATTACTTTTCTCATTTACTTCTTACAGATTCTTCCTCTCTTCGCTCTTTCGATACCTCGTATTCTCTTCTCGCTACTTTCTTCCTTTGACTCTGCTTCTCTTTACTTCACTCTATTCGTTACATTTTGAACAATTTCTTCTTTCTCGTTCTTCCTACGAGCTCCAGTTTTTTTTCCTATATTCTACCATTCAGTTTCCTACTCTTTGTCTCACTTTCTTATACTCTTCACCATCTTCTCCTATATTCTTTTTGCTGCTATCTCTCTTTAATGATTCTTGCATGTTGAGCTCTTTTCTTATCCTTACTGTTTTCGCCGTTGTTATTTCTACTTTTTCCTTCTATTCTTATATAACTTCGTTTCTACTTAACCTTCTAACATCTCTCTTATCTTGCTTCTCTCTCTTTTCTTTACTGTTAATTTACCTTCTTCTTCTTGTCTTTTCCATTTCATACTGTCTGTCCTCTCTTCTCGTCTTTTTTCTTTGCTCATTGCGTTTTTTTTTCTTTTCCTTTTATTCTCTCTCACTTCTGTACTCTTTTCTTCTAACCTTTTCATCTTTCCTCCTCTCCAATTTCTATTCTTCTTCCTCTTTTCTCTTTGCATCTTCTCTTTCATTCCTTATTCTTTATTCTGCACCATTTCCATGTTCCTCTCTTCTTCCTTCTTTTCTTCTCTCCTTACTATTTTCTACTCTCAGACCTCTGTCGTAAATCTTTCTCTTCATTTCTTTATTCTTGTCTTCTTTCCTTTACTTTCTTCTCTTCGTTTTTGTTGACTTTGTATTTGTTCATCTTTTCTCTTCGTCGATCTCTCTATTGCTACATTGTCGTTGCATTCTCTTTTTTTTCTTGTCTCCTCTCTTTCTCCTTTTTGACTCGTCCTCACTATCCTTAATTACTGTTTGTTTTTTCTTACTCTCCATTTCGTTTCATTTCTTTCATCTTTCATTTACCTCACCTTTTTCGTTTTATCTCCTTTTTCTTCCTTTTAGTTGTCTTGCTTCATTCAGTATGTCTTTGTACTTCGCTGTCTAACTACCTGCATTTTTTTGTCTGTCTCTCTCTCTTCCGATTTTCGGTCCTCCTATGTTTACTTTTTCTGCTCTACCCTTCCCGCTTTCTCTTCTATTTTTTTTCTCTGTCTATTCCTATCTCTCTTCTACTTCTCCTTATCTTTCTTTACCTTCTACTATGTTTCTACTCACCCTTGTTCTGCTTTTACTTTACTATCTCCTTTTATCTTTCTTCTTCTTTCTTCTGTCCCTCTATAGGTTCTTTTCTCTCGCTCCTTTGAACTCTCTTTGTCTTCCTTTCCTATCAACTCTTCTCTATCTCTTTCTTTTCTGTCTCTCTACTTCATTTTATCCTTTTTTTCCCTTCATTCCGTCGCTGTTTCTCTGAGTCTTCTTTACGCTTTCATCTACTCTATTTCTCTTTAGTTTCTCTTTTCTTCTCTTCTTTTCACCTCTTTTCTCTTTTTTCCTTAGACCTCTCTCTGCTCTTTATTCACTCTCTTTTTCTTCGACCTTCTTTCTATACGTCTTTTCTCCGATTTCATCTTTTACTCTTCTCTCCTCGCGTTTCTTTTTGTCTCTTTCGTCCCGCTTCATTCATTGCACTCATTCTTCTTCCGGCTGCTCTTCTTCTATCTTTCCATCTTTTGTTCTATTTGATTTTTCCTTCTCTACGCTCTCGTATTTTTATCTTTACTCTTTCTCTCTCTCTTATCTCCTTCTCTCTCATATCTGCTACCTTCTGCCGACTTTCTTTTTCCTACTCTGCTTTAGGTTTTCTCCTTTGTTCGCTGGATTATGCTCTCTTAAACTTTTCTTTTCCTCCTCTGTCGGTGTTTAACTATGCTTCTTCATTGTTTCGTCTTTTTCTACCTTCATCTCTCCTTTGTATCTATCTCTCTCTTTACTTCTACCATATCGTTCTCCCTTTCTCTCTGTTACTCGTCTTTATCTACTTTATTACTCTTTTATAGTTGTTGTCCTTTGCCTCTTTTCTTTTGTCTTCTTTTTTTCTCTTCTTTCTAAAACTTTTTCTACTCGTTTTCTCTACGCTAGCTCTATAGGTTTTCCTCCGTTTGTTTTCTTTTCTTCATTTCGCGTCTCTTCTTCCTTTTTTTTTCTCTCCTCGTTTCTCTCTTTCATCGTCTTCTCTGATCTCTCTTTTCTTCTACTCTCCTACTTTTCCATCTTTCTCTCTCTTAGTTCCTTTCTCCCCATTTCGGTTTATTTCTTATAAATTCTCATCCTCTCTCCTTACTCTTCGTTAACTCTTCTTCTCTCTTACTTTACTCTACTCCTCTACCTGTTCCTTCTTCTTCTTCCTTTTACTTCCTTTCTCTTCTCATTTTCTCCCGTTTTTCTGTTTTGTGTTCTTCTTTTTTTTCCATTCTTCTTACTCTTCATTTATTTTCTCTCACCTTCATTCTTCTTTCTTTTTATTTTTCTTTCTCTCTCTGATTTTACTTTTCTCTTGCCGCTATTTCTCTGCTTCTCCTCTAATCATTCTTTCTACTACTTTTCTCCTATCGTACTTGTCTCTTGCTTTACTATATCATCTATCTCTCTATCATAACGCCTCCTTTCCTTCTTATACTATATCTTTTTCCTTCCTTCTTTGAATTACTTCTTCCGTTTTCTTGCCTCTATCTCTAATCTGACTAAATATCCTTTCCTCTCTTCTTCTCACTATGTCCTCAATCTTCTATTTCCATTCTTCTCATGAGCTTACTCTTCTACCGTTTTTTCTATCTTCTCTTTTCTTACGTACCACCTTCTTTGTTTCTTTGGTCTTTACTTCGGCTCTTACTTCTTGGCTTCCGCGTACTTTGCGTTCGCCTTTTATGGCGTTTTTTTTCTCATGCTGCTCTTTTCTTTAAACTCTCTTTGCTCTCTTCGCTTTGCTTCCCTTTTTTTTGTCTTCCTGCTTTGCTCTTCTACTCTTCGCTCGTGCCGACTACATCTCAAGGCTGACCTTTCTGTCTCTATCATTCCGTTTTTTACAACTTCGTTTCTTGTGTTCTTTCTTCATTAATCTCTCTCCTTATATTTTTTCATACTTTCTTCTTCTCTCGCTATCTTCTTTCGTAGCCTATGTCTTTTCCGTCATCGTGTCGACTCGCCAGATCTCTTTCTGTCTGCGATATGTTTTTTCTCGTCTTGATCTTTCTCCTTCCCTTCTCGCTTTTACTTCTTATCTATTCCCTCATTCCTACTTCAGTTTGCTTTAAGCTTTCTCTATTTTTCTTATTCAGTTCGTTCCTATTTTTCTTTTTTCCTCTCATCCTTTCTTTTTTTTTCTTTACTAACGATTCTCTCTTCGCCGTATTTTTTCTTTCCCCCCCCCCCCACAGTTCTTACATTCTTCCGCTTAGTTATTCTTGATTCTTTCGTAACTCTTGTTTCTTCTTTTTTTCTCTTTTTACTTTTCTTTTCTATCCTTCTCGGCTACTCTGTGTTACTTTTTATCTCTTCCTTTCTTTTCCTTTCCTTGTTTATCACTTCCAACTAATTTCGTCTTCTTCTTTCGTCAGTATCTATCTTTTGCTCTTCCTTTTTCTCCTCTTTTCTTTCTTTTCTGCTTTTTCCTTTTCCGTTTCTTTCGTCTCCTTTTTCTGTCTCTTTTTCGTTCTGTCCTGCTCCTCCTTAGTCTCTCTTATCATCTTCTATACTTTTTTATCTTCTCCTTGTGATTACCTTTAGCTCCGAACGCCGGCGCGACGCTCCTTCTGTTGTCTTTTACCTTCGTCGCTCTTCGCTTTCATTCTGTCTTCTCATTTTTTCTTCTCGTTTCTTCTTCTTTTATTTGCTATGTTCTGTTATATTTTGTATGTTTTCTCGTGTGCTCTCTACTGTCGTGTTTGTTTCTTTTCATCAACCACCACACTAGATTCAACAATTTGCCCCCCGTCCCGAAACCATACTCCCTACCAAACATCACCCTCTACACTAACCCACCCCCACCACACCCATCAAAGTAGAAATAACACACATTACAAGAACCCCACGACCTCCGGCGCCAGGACCCGATAAGCTACCCACGCATTCCTCTATCCAACAACACACCCTAACAATAAAACTCAAACTCAACCCTCACGACCTATATCACCTTCCGAAAACCACAACACAGGCAGAACACGCCCATCACGCGCACGGAACCCGAAAAGATAGTGTGGTGCCTTACTACGCTCTCCAAAAAAAAAATGCACACGCCGGGTAAAGAGAGAGTAAAACCCCCCCAAAACAACAGGCACGACTACACTCTATTAGGAATAAGTATGAAAACGTAAAACGTACAAAATAGCAACCCCGCAGCTACTCCACAACTACGATCACACAACATACACTCAGCAAACGTCGCTATGTAAAACTGACGATTCATCATAACTTAAGTTTGGATCCCTGTCTCTCAAACATTCAGTGTCATTAAAAAGAACACTATTCTTTTTATCACACATTTATGAGACACTAAAGAGATTAAACTTTAACTCTCTCACAAAATACACATTTTCAAAATCTAGATTACTAGTTTTAATGGCACCTTTTCCTGTGATTTTCCCTCCTTTGGGGTTCCCTCCAAAAAAAATATATCCTCCATCTATCTCTTTGTAATCTGTAAGATAGGACATGTTCCCTATCATGTGCCTTGATCATCCACTATCAATCACCCCTTTATCCTGTAAATCCATTTGTGGATTGCCCTACATATTAGATAAAAAAATCAGTTTCTTTTCGGGACCCAAGCCATCACTGACTTGGATCTGCCTTGTGAATTAATATAATCAAACTTATTTAGGGTGATTGATGCACTGTTGTGTTTAGAAACATGGTCTAAAACTTTAGTCTTTGGTTTCCAAACCCAACAAGCTGAGGCCTTAACAGCATTAACATTATTTTCCTTAACAGCATTAACTACTGCTTTTGGCCTAGCAATATTAACATTTTTACCACTAATAATATTAACCCTTTGATTAATATTATTGTTTTTAAATGATGTGTTCTTATAAATGAGCCTCTTAACAGTTGAATGTGCTATTTTAGAAAGATATGATATTGGTCTAGTAGCATTTACTATTGTTTTTGAGTGAGCATCATTAACTTGTCTAGAGGTATTAACTGATACTAATCCAAACTTCATTAGTACTGCTCTTGGAACCATATTCTTTTTAGCACAGGGTGAGTCTTTTAAGAAATTTTTTAATAATTCACCCTTTGAGCATTGTTCTAAATAGGTTTTACCATCCTTTGATTTTGAAATTGTTTTTGATGGTAATTGCAATCAACTTGCAAATGATCAAAGCTTCCACACACATAACATGCCTTATTAAACATCTTAAAACTGTTTCCTAGTTTTTGAGACACTATATTGTTCTAATTTATTTGATTGCCTCTTGGTTTGTGAGTGTTTTGCCTATGTTTCTTAACTTGTTTAACAGTTTTCCTAGCAGTTTTCTCTTGTTGCTTAGGTTTGACAAACTCTATCTTAGCAATACTAGGCATAACTGTTTTCTTTTTAGTTTTAGTTTGAGACACATCTTCTTCCTCATCGTCTGACACCCATTCTTCAATAACTAGGGCATCATCACACTTCTTAGCTACCTTAGGCTCTTCTTCACTTGACACATCCTTACTGTTCTCAGCTATAGGCTTATTAACAAACTTATTTAAACCAGTAAAGGACAAGTCGGGTGTTAGAGGCATGAAGTTTCCTGTGTAGGGAGGTGGAACTGCATTATAGCCTAATCCTTTTTTGCGGTTGTCAACAATCTGACTTTCTATGAGTTTGTTTAAGCTTTTAGATGCATTTTCAAATTTGTCTACATTAAATTGAATTCCATCCTTTTCTTTTTGAGCTATTTCTAGCTTCTTCCTGAGCTCTCTGATAGCAATATCTTTACATTCAATTTTAATTTTAAGACCTTTATATCTTGTGAATAAATAGACTCATTTGCCTTATAAACTTCAAGTTTCTCTTCTACTAACTCTAATCCTGACTTATAAGCTAGAACCATTATCTCGGATTTCTTAAAATCTTTATGAGTTGATCATATTAAGATTTAAGAGTTTCAACAGTTTTTAAACAAGATTTTGAACAATTTGAATTGTTAGATACCTCTGAGTCAGAACTTGAAGATGAGTAAGCCATGAGTGCATAATTAGGTCCTTCCTCTGCCTGATCACTCCATTTATACCCACCAAGACCATCACATGACACCAAAGCTGTGGAAGTAGATGTTTCCATAGGCACAGTCCTTCTTGTGCTTTCCTTGTTCTTGTAGTCTGATTTCTTGGAGCTCTGCACTCTTTAGCAAAATATCCTTTCTTGTGGCAGTTGTAGCACTCTACTTTGGACTTATCAAAGCCAGCAGACTCATTTCCATTGATAGTAAGCTTCCTATCTGTATTCTTCAAAAACCTTCTAGCCCTCATAGTCAACATAGCCATTTGCCATCTCAAATCCATCTCTTCCAAATCATCTGGATGGATTTATTGCAAGTCCTCATGTGCAAGTTAAGGATTATTTGGTTGACTGGCAAGGAATGCACAAATAACAACATCACTTAAGTTTTCAATATTAGCAGCATTAACTTGAGTATTAGTAGCAGAAACTCCATTAGCAGTATTAACTACTTGAGCAGTACTAACTGCTCCATTAGTGCTGCTATTATTGTTATTTGAAGAGGACACAAAAGCCATGTTCTATGTGCTTGAACTTGAGCTAGACATTCCTTTGACTTCTGGTTCATACACCTTGAGGTTGTTATAGAGATCATCCATGCTTATTGTATCCAAATCAGTTTTATTCCTCCACATAACAACATGTGTGTTCCACTCAAGTTACAAACTTCTTAATAGCTTTTGGTTCACATCTTCTTGTAAAATTATTTATCCCAAAAGCTTCAACTGACTCACAAACTTTTGAAGCCTATCAAAGGTTTGATCAAGCATCTCTAAGCTTGGAGCAGTAAAGTTTTCATATTGCTGCTTTAAAAGATTCCTTTGGGTCTTTTTTGTAGATGCATTCCCACCAAATCTCTTTTCTACAGCTTCCATCAATAGCTTAGCATCCTTAATTGAGTTAAACTTTAACTGATGTTCATTAGGAATGCCCATTATTAAAGTACTTTTAGCTTTCACCTCTAATCTTTTTTGATCCTTCTCTTCAGCAGTTGTAGAGGCATTACTTTCTCAACACCTTCTACAACTGTTGTTTTTGGTGCAGTCTTTCCATTCTTTATGACTTCCCATAGTTCATAGTCTATCATCCGGATGTATTGTTCAATTCTTATCCTCCAGATCTCAAACTCACTAGGTTTGAGCATGGGAACTTTGGATGCAGCCACTATGTGTGCAGAATCTTGATCCATGTCTTCTAGCAAAGTTTCTTATAGCAACAAGCTCTAATACCACTTATTGTCCCAGCTGTAGGATACCTCTTGTTGGATCCCACTTCAATAGATCGAATTTCTTAAGCTTGTTTAAGGTTTAGTTATATTAGATAAATCTAACACTACTATTATAGAAACTTTGTTAAGTGTATTAAAGATTATGCGGAATCTAATCTTTAATATTTAGAAGAATTCTTAATGAAACAGTAACACAAGATCACAATTCAACAATAAAAGCTCCATTATTATTAAGAATAATATGAATACTCTCCTAGTATTAGGGTTACAAAACCTTGAAGCTATGAATAACACTTATCAAATCGTAAAACACATTCTATACCTTAGGACCTCCTTTTATACACCAAGGAGTCCTAGTCGATTTACAATATATTCCTAAGACTTAGAATATTCTCTATGATCTATTCTATAAATAACTAATACTTATCACGTAAGTAATCTTGATCTCTAAACAATCTTTATCCTTTCTTCTGTCTTTATCCTTTCTCTGACAGTAGAAACTCTTTTAGCAGTCTTAATCTTTGAGCAGTAGTAACTTATACACCAGTAGCATTAACTGAGCACAAGCAGTAGTAACTACTTAAAATATTTCCTTGGCATCAACTTTATTTTTCCTCTTTGCCTAAAAATAGAAGGGTCTTTCTAATCCTTTTGTCATCACATCAAACATACTTTCTCCACCATTCTACACACATTTAGATTAGTAATAATACATCTATAAAACCCCATATTGACACATGATCATAATGCTTTTAACTTTCATTTTGTTGTCAGTATACAACCAAAATGATCCTCCAAATCAAGCTTCGAGATCTTGCCATCTACATCTACCACAAGCTTTCAAGCACATGAAGATCTACCATAACAAGCTTAGGAAACTTTTGATCATCACTCATAGAAGACTAACCTCATCATGCCTAGTGATCTTGATATTTGGTTTGGGCTTGCATATCCATTAGACACATTTGTCTTGGATCAGCATTGTACACACATTTGTATCATCTCTTTATGTCATTAAATTAGATTAGATGGTTTATGTGTTTATGACATAAAACACATGGATTGTTATGTTGGTCCATAAAACATAACGGGTTTGATTGTACCCGAAAAAGGACTCGGTATTTAGCTTTGTACCGAATAAAGTGTAAGCGACGTTAGGTTGGTTCTACCTCGAATTAGGACTCGGTATTTAGCTTTATACCAGATAGAGTGTAAGCAACTTTGTGTAAGATTTTCTCTGCCAAGAAGGGAGCGTGTTGATCTAGTAAAGTAACTCTCGAGTTGGGTACTCGGAGAGTGGAGCGGGGATGAGAGGAACTCCGTGACTGAACCACTATAAATCATCATGTTCGGTTTTGTGTCTTAATAATTATGCCTGTGTTGTGAAAACTTGTTTATTTCATGCTTTTTATTATCCTTATAGTCATAGACTATAATTGACATTTTTCATATTACGTCAAGCTTGATCGGCTATTTAATACAAAAGACTTTAAAATGAAAACGTAGTAACCCCCCCTCTACATTTTCCACATTAAATTCTCTTATTGAGTGCTAAACAATCAAGTAACTACTGGATTTACGAGTATCTAACAAAGACTATTTATCTTGTATACAATCTTCTATTATGCATCAACTCCGCTATTTGATACACTAAATAAACTAATTTGCAAATTGATGTAAAAGGGACTAACAGATCATGATAGATCGCAGGGTTAGATTAGAATCTAGTAACACTGATAGGCGTGTATTTCTATTTTAAATTACTCTAAAATTTACAGAATACCGCATACATCATAGCTTCCCATACCTACGACAATCGTTGTTATAAAGAAATTCGATAAGACACTACGTAAGTATGTATTTCTACGCCGAAGTCACTCATCTGATAATGAAAATGCACATTATTATTGATTATGTACATTTGGTTTTTCACTCATGTGACCAAACTCGTGTTCTGCAACCACAACTCTAAGAAAACCAAATATTGTACCAAACTCCTAGATTTATATTTTCCACAATTAAAGACGTATTGCATCAACATATTAGAACAACCGCGTCATACATACAACTACGCATACATGCATTTTTTTACTAATAAAATATATAAAAAATGAACTAAATATCTCATTTTCCACGAACATATACCAACTGCATCAGTATTTCAAAATAGTTGCATCAAACAAAACAACTAGCTAATAGATATGTATTTGTCACAAACAAACACCTATTACATCAAACTTTCAAAATAACTGCATCGTGCATACAATTACACACACATATATTTTTACTACTCAAAAAATAAGCAAAAAATAAGCTTTTAGATATATGTATTTGCCATAAACAAACACTTACTGCATAAGCATTTTAAAACAGCTGCATTACAATATAAATTTAGTGTATCACAATGTAAATTTAGTGAATCACATTTATAAAGTCTCATTGAGACATTTGATCAAACACCTTATATGTAACTTTCCTAAACACGTTTTGTATCTATTTTTTTCTATATTTTGTTTCAGATTTAGAAAAGAAATATGATGTAGTTTGAATCAAACTCTAAATATAACATATTTAAATAAATCAAAATGAAAATACCGAAAATTGGGTGTTTAAATTATGATCTTACTATCATTAACTCTTGATGAATCAATCAACATCTTCAAGATAG
>BQNB010028321.1:0-56757 GCA_026074375.1 Tanacetum coccineum | reverse complement strand
AATTATGAAAGTGGCTTTTGAAAAACTTGAATCTAAGTTAGAATTTAAAAGATATAGGTAGTTTTTTTATTAGTGTGAAGGGTGCAGGAAAAAAGAACAAGCGGGAATGAGGCTTTTCTTTACGGGAACTCACAAAAGCCCACTCCATGCAAAGCAGGAAAGAATAACAAAATACATTCACGGGACTTAACTCCCGAGTCAATTTGCACACAACATCAAGAGAGAGAAATACTATTATATTCGTTTGTGTGTATATTGTGAGTAATATTTGTATTTTAGGGGTATTTTTAAATGATACTCCCTTCGTCTCTAAATAAGTGTCCACTATTAACTTTCGAAGTCATTATTCTTCAACTTTGACCTCAAATTATTTTGATTGTGTTATATAATACTTGATGCAAAATATATGAATGAATTGAGATATAAATGTATTTTCATTGGTATGATTTTTCATCAAGTATTATATAACACAAACAAAATAATTTAAGGTCAAAGTTGAAGAATAATGACTTCAAAAGTCAATAGTGTACACTTATTTAGGGACGGAGGAAGTAAAAAATAGAAAAAAAAATTAAAAGAAGAGAGAGAAGGCGCTGCAATGGTTGAAGGAAAATTGAAGGAAAAAAAATTAAAGAAGTGTTTTTTGATGATGTGGAGCTGATGTAACAAGGGAAAACCCTCGTTACATCTTTGTAATTCTTTTTCTAGCTTCTTACTAGTTGGTTTTATAATAGTTGCCGTTCTAAAAAAAACGAAGGAAAACCCTCAATCACACCCTTAATACCCGCTCCCCTGGTAAAAGCCTCCCCGTACGTTTGAACATCTTTGTTGACCAAAAAAGACCCTCAACGGATAAATGAACAGCAAGGCATCACTATACGTACACAAACCAAGGTGTATAGTGCTCACCGGCTCTATCTCAAGTATTATATAACACAATCAAAATAATTTGATGTCAAAGTTGAAGAATAATGACTTCGAAAGTTAATAGTGGACACTTATTTAGAGACGAGGGAAGTAAAAAATAGAAAAAAAATTTAAAAGAAGAGAGAGAAGGCGCTGCAATGGTTGAAGGAAAATTGAAGGAAAAAAATTAAGGAAGTGTTTTCTGATGATGTGGAGCTGATGTAACGAGGGAAAACCCCCGTTACATCTTTGTAATTCTTTTTCTAGCTTCTTACTAATTGGTTTTATAATAGTTGCCGTTCTAAAAAAAACGAGAGAAAACCCTCAATCACACCCTTAATACCCGCTCCCCTGGTAAAAGCCTCCCCGTACGAAAGGTATTAGTGTGAAGGGTGTGGGAAAAAAGAACAAGCGGGAAATGATGATTTTCCTAACGAAACACACACAAAGCCCACTCCATGTCAAAGCAGGAAAGAATAAACAAAAACAATTCTCGGGACTAACTCCCCGAAGTTCAATTTGCACACAACATCAAGAGAGAGAAATACTATTATATTCTTTTGTGTGTGTATTGTAAGTAATATTTGTATTTTAGAGGTATTTTTAAATGATAACTCTCTTCGTCTTCTAAATAAGTGTCCACTATTAACTTTCGAAGTCATTATTCTTCAACTTTGACCTCAAATTATTTTGATTTTGTTATACAATATTTGATGCAAAATATATGAATTAATTGAATATAAATTATTTTCATTGTATATTTTTTATCAAGTATTTATAACACAAACAAAATAATTTAAAAAGAGTCAAAGTTGCTGTGAAGAATAATGACTTCAAACAATAGTGTAACACTTATTTGGGACGAGGAAAGTAAAAAATAGAAAAAAAAAAATTAAAGGAAGATAGAGAAGCGCTGCAATGGTTGAAGGAAAATTGGAAGGAAAAAAATTAAGGAAGTGTATTCTGATTTATGTGGAGCTGATGTAACGAGGGAAACCCCGTAACATCTTTGTAATTCTTTTTTCTAGCTTCTTACTAGTTGGTTTTATAAATAATTGCCAGGTTCTCAAAAAAAACAAGAAGAAAACCCTCAATCACACCCATAAAGTAACACCGCTCACCACTGTAAAAGCCTCCCCGTACGTTTGAACATCTTTGTTGACCAAAAAAGACCCTCAACGGATAAATGAACAGCAAGGCATAGATAAATGAACAGCAAGGCATCACTATACGTACACAAACCAAGGTGTATAGTGCTCACCGGCTCTATCTCAAGTATTATATAACACAATCAAAATAATTTGATGTCAAAGTTGAAGAATAATGACTTCGAAAGTTAATAGTGGACACTTATTTAGAGATGAGGGAAGTAAAAAATAGAAAAAAAATTTAAAAGAAGAGAGAGAAGGCACTGCAATGGTTGAAGGAAAATTGAAGGAAAAAAATTAAGGAAGTGTTTTCTGATGATGTGGAGCTGATGTAACGAGGGAAAACCCCCGTTACATCTTTGTAATTCTTTTTCTAGCTTCTTACTAATTAGTTTTATAATAGTTTCCGTTCTAAAAAAAACGAGAGAAAACCCTCAATCACACCCTTAATACCCGCTCCCCTGGTAAAAGCCTCCCCGTACGTTTGAACATCTTTGTTGACCAAAAAAGACCCTCAACCGATAAATGAACAGCAAGGCATCACTATACGTACACAAACCAAGGTGTATAGTGCTCACCGGCTCTATCTCAAGTATTATATAACACAATCAAAATAATTTCGATCGTCAACTGTTGAAGAATAATGACTTCGAAAGTTAATAATGGACACTTATTTATGAGACCGAGGGGAGTAAAAAATAGAAAAAAAATTTAACGATGAGAGAGAGCGCTGCAATGGTTGAAGGAAAAGTTGAAGGAAAACAACATTAAGGAAGTGTTTTTGATGATGATGGAGCTGAGGTAACGTGGAAAAACCCCCCGTTACCATCTTTGTAAATTAGTTTTCTAGCTTCTTACGAATTGGATTTTATAATTAGTTGCCGTTCTAAAAAAAACGAGGAGGGAAAACCCCCAATCACACCCTTTAATACACCGCTCTCCCCTGTGTAAAAGCCTCCCCTACGTTCCTTGAACATCTTTGTTGACCAAAAAGCCCTACAACGATAAATGCAACAGAAGACTCCACTATTCGTCCACCAAACAAGGTGTATAGTGCTCACCGGCTCTCTATCTCTTTGTCCAGTCCTAACCAATGCACCACTACAGACACAACACACCCCCCACCCCCCCCCCCCAACCCCCCCCCCCCCCCCCCCCCCCCCCCCCCCCCCCCCCCCCCCCCCCCCCCCCCCCCCCCCCCCCCCCCCCCCCCCCCCCCCCCCCCCCCCCCCCCCCCCCCCTCCCCCCACCCCCCCCCCCCACCCCCCCCGCCCCCCCCCCCCCCACCCCCCCCCCCCCCCCCCCCCCCCCCCCCCCCCCCCCCCCCTACATTCCCCCCCCTCCCCCCCCCCCCCCTCCCCCCCCCCCCCCCCCCCCCCCCCCCCCCGCCCCCCCCCCCCCCCCCCCCCCCCCCCCCCTCCCCCCCCCCCCCCCCCTCCCCCCCCCCCCCCCCCCCCCCCCCCCCCCAACTTTATTCAAAATCCAACCGTTAAACTCACTCTGCACTATATCTGTATTTTCGCCGACGTTTCACCACCGTTACTTTATCATTTCCTTGTTAGTCATTATCTTCCGTTATGCACTTCAAACAACATTTTCTCCAATGGCATCACTTCACAAGTCTTCGAGTATTTTCATTACTTTCTTTTTCTTCAGTTTGTTTTGTTATTCTAATGCTTATAATTTCAATGTTGGTGGAAAAAATGGATGGACTATACCCCCATCTGAAAGCTATAATCAATGGGCTGCCAGGTTGAGGTTTAATGTCAATGACACTCTACGTAAGTCTTTATGCCTTGGTTTTTATATTTTTTATATGGGTTTTTGTGTTATATCAAATGGGTCGCTAAAAAGTTGTAATATTTGCGATATTTCTTGTGTTTTTTATATGGGTTTTATAAGAATCTTGATGTTCAAATTTTCATGTATAATGGTTTTTAAGCTTTATTTTTTGTATTTCTGATATGGGTTTTTGATTACATGAAATGGGTTGTTAAAAATTTTGAGTCTAGATGTGCTGATCTCAAGTTAATGGTCTTTAAAGCTCTTTTTTTTATTTTTGAATTTTTTATGAGAATTTGTTTTTAACAATGGGGTTGTTAACAAGTTTTAATCTTGATGAAGATATTTTAAAGCTCTACTTTTTGTATTTGTGATATGCGTTTTAGTTATTTGTTAAATGGGTCATTTCATGTATAAATGGTATGTCAGGATTTTAGTACTGTAGATATGGGTTTTTTCTCTTCATGAAATGGATTGTTAACAATGACTTTTTATGTACTAATTCTGCATTTTTATGGGCTTTTTATTTCATGAAGTGGGTTGTTAGTATTTGTTAAAAAAGTTTGAATCTTGATGTAATATTGTGATCTTTAATTTTGATGTACAATCACTACATGCATAACTTTACCTCTCATGAGAGGATCCTCGTCCTTTTTGAAATGAGTTGTTAAAAATTCTCCATCTTAATAGCAGATTTCAAGTACAATGGTGGTTCAGATTCTGTTATGGTAGTTAACAATGGCGATTATGACAATTGCAACACAAATAACCCAATCACCACCCTCACAGGCGGTGACTCTTACTACAATCTAAACCATTCAGGACCTTTTTACTTCATTAGTGGTAACAAATCCAACTGTGATCAAGGTCAGAAGCTTATTGTGCTTGTTATATCACCTAGAAAGATAGCAACGCCTCCAGCGGGTTTTTCACCGGTTCCGGCGATGTCTCCGGCTTCTTCACCGGAATCTGGGATAGTAATGCCGGGTAGTCCGGTGGGCTCGCCCGGTGAGGGGGTTGCTTCTTCTCCAACTATGAATCCGGCAGATGCGAATGCTCCAGCGGCGACCGGAGGGACGTCGCCGGCTGCAAGATTATCGGTGTCTGTTATGTTAAGTGTGACACTTGTTATGATGTTATTTGGGTTAGGTTGGTTAAATTAATGTTAAATGTTGTTATTAGAGAACTTTGTTTAAGTTCGTTGTTTAACTTTCTTGTTTGATGTAGTTTCTTTGTGTTGGTAAATGATTAGGCATCTAACATATGATTGAACTTTAATGATAGTTGGAGTATTTAGGTGTTTGTTGCTTCATCAATATGTGTGAACTTTTAGAAGAATGTTTCATTTCTGGAACCGAAAACTTTCAAATATTTTACAGTACAATAGAAAGGTTAATGATCAAGTGATATAAAACAAGTTTCATCTCATCAAGACTTGTATCATTTAGATTTGGTGGATGTTAATGCTTACATGTGATTAGTATGTGGAATATGATTTTTCTGTGTCATTTGTGTCTGAGATTTTTAAATACAAATTTGTGGTTAAACATACAAATGTGGATTTTCTTCTCTTAAATCCAATCCCCTAAATATAGAAAGAATAGCAAACATCTATCTTTAGAAACAACCTTTGCGTCATTAGCTACAACAATCTAAACCACTCATCTTTAAAAAACAACCCTTGTGTCATTAGCTACATAATTCTAAACCACAAGAAATCGTCGATTTTCCTTAAATCATTATAATTTAACGTTATAGTCCTTAAGCCTTTTTCCATTAATTCGTCTGAGACATGGCTAAAAACCTATGGCTTATTGCCGTCATCTTTGCAATCACCGTTCCTTGTTTGTCAACATCAATGTCTATGTTATTTCCATCACAAACCCAATGGACCGTGCTAGGTCGCTCACCTGGCATCTCTCGCCAACTCGTGGGTGATACAATTGACATGAGGGAAGAAATGATGATGGAATCCGAAAGTGCACGAAGAGTTCTAGCAGGAAGGGGCTATATAAGTTATGATGCAATGCAAAAGAATAATGTACCGTGCAATCAACGTGGAAAATCGTATTACGATTGTAATAGCAGAGGTCAAGCTAACCCTTATTCACGAGGTTGTAACGTTATCACGAGGTGTGGTGGTAGATAATTATGTAGAAAATCTATTTGCATATGTTAATGTGTTTTAAGGAACTGCTCTTATTCTTTTTCTCCCTTTTGTATTGTAAATTTTGTTAACACTTTGATAGCCAAGTTAACAAACGTGGCATCATAAGTGGGATTGTATTATTGACTATCTAATTTTAGATTAATTACTGTATAGTTTTTCCTTAAATCGTTACTTATTTTCTGTTTACTGAAGTTTTTTCTTTCGGCACAATCTTAAATCGTTGGACTTTGGTATCACTTTGTTTACACCAATATATTGATTTGTTTTATTCTGCATAATACCACAATCGTGATATAGTTGCCACTTGCCATGCTAACTTATTAACAAATACCACCACATACACTTGTGGAAAGACACCTAACGTTCTCACAAGGATATCTCGATAATGGTCACGTATATTTGAGTAAAAAGTAAAAACTCTTCCTGCTTAGGTAACCAGAATAAACAAAAACGTTGTCCTTTTTTCCCGTTTTACATGCCACCTTATTAGGCTGGATGGTACAAGAGTGTCAAACTCATCTGATACGTCAACGCCACATCAGCTTTTTCTCTCTAACTTTAAAACTCATTACAACTCACATTTCAACCGTAATAACAACTATAAACTCACATTTTATTAAAATACCTACTTTATATAAAATGTACTTCATTAAATACTCACACACACTCACAACTAAATAAAATACATTAAATAAAAAGAGAGAGGGTTTTGTAGAAACTAACAAATCGAAACTGATAATCGCGTATTACTTGATGAATGAAAAGTTTATACATGTGATATATAAATACATAAAATTAATAAACAATGTCCTAATTTTAGACAGGTTAATGGGCTGACACAAGTGGCTTGACCTTATTAACTAACATCTCTCCTCAAACTTATCATATTGCAGCTAGGAATATTAAGAGTTTATCAGATAGAAAACGAAACGCCACTCACAGTGAGGATTGGTAAGTAAATCTACAATCTGTAAAGAAGACATAACAAACGGTAAAGAAATAGTGCCCGCCGGAAGATGGTGACGAGTGAAATGACAATCAATATCTATATGCTTGGTCCATTCATAAAAAACCGTGTTACGTGCAATCTGAATAGCACTAGAACTACGATTACCCCAATAAAGATTGATTAGATGTACAGTAGATGATGAACATCACTAATTTTGGCAAGTAACCAACGTAACCAAACAATTCACTAGTAAGCAATAACACAGCCATGGGGTCAGCGAATACTGCGAGTTTCAGTTACAGAAAAGTCGTTGAAAGACCATCTTTGACATTATAACTCTTCCACGAGATTAAGTGAATTTCTAAGAAAACACAAAACCCAGTTTGTAGACTTTCAAGTACAACAAAAGTCACGCAGCTCCAATCAGCATCACAAAAGCACACAAGTGCTAAAGAATTGTAGAAGGAAAGTAGATAGTGTCTGAAACTGAGTACATAAGAAGATACCAATAGAAACAACAAGACACATCAACCCAATGTATTGTAGTTGAGCCAGTAATCAAAACTGACAAAATTGGAGCAACAAATAAGCAATATTATGTATCATCATGTAAAAGTGATAAACCAAAGAATCCCAACAATAGACAGCCTATATAATCTAGGGATCGGGTGAAGGATCACCATTGTGTAAGGGAGGGTATATTATGCCTTTTTCAACAATGTGGAGAGAGTCAAACGAATCTGTTAATCGTGTTATTCTAACACGACCAAGACAGAATTAAGCAAAATAATTGGAACTAAGATAGAAGATAACCTTTCAGTGATGAAGCAACCTCAATACCAAGAAAATAGCGTAGTTAAACCGCCAATCTCGTTCATAGAAAACCGATAGACAACTCTGCTTCAACAAATCTCAAAATTCCATCTCCAATAAGAAGCCATATCATCAACATACAAGAAAACAAAATTATGTCCAAACACTCTGAAACTTTTAACAAATCTCTCTATGCAGAATCAGGAATGGCTAGGGAAAATATAATATAAGTAACAATTCGTTTGCGAAAGACTTCTCAGTAAACCAAGCACGTGGTGCCTGTTCAACATCCATAAAGAGCTTTTCTCGGTCGGATATTTAAATGGATTGGGGTAGATAATGGGTTATTGTAAAGTTTCAGAAAAAAATAGCGACACACCAAACGTTCTCCGATGGATGACCTCGAAAAAACACTCACCCCATCGCCTCCACATCCACTGGCGACGGTTCAGCTTCTGTTACATGTTACTTTTAAACCTAATTAGTCCAACTACTGAGCTCAACCTCCCAACCGGACACTAACTTCTGCGGGAATTACCTGTGGATACAATAAATCTATAAAATATTATGATAACTATTCAGGCCGAGTCCTATGCTGTTGTTATCCCCACAAGTGCCGAAACCACCCCCCCCAACCCCATTACCTGCTCGCCCCAATGTGCAACATCCTCCTATAATCACCGCCCCTCCTCCCTTTTAACAACACCTAATTAGACACCCCACCCCATAATTCGCATGGCTTCACCTATAGCCCCGCCCACCCTCCTCCGCTGCCGCCCTCTACGTCACTTCACGACCCCCCTACTATATAATAAATGCACTAAACATCGTAGTTGGTTATCTTAATGATAGAGCCCTCATCCCGCAAAATATATTAAAATTTAAAAATAAATTAAAGTGTGGCAATTTCTCTGTTCGAGTGCACTTGTAAACATTCTACGGTCTTTTAAAATTTTAAACACTTATTTTGCATAAAGTATCGTTATTTTTCAATCAAGGGTAATCACTGTTCTTATTTTCATCAAAGGCCCCCCTAACTCATGTCAAACCTAACCAAGAATCCCCCCTTCCTCCACCCCCACACAAGAATCAGACACCTAGAGCAAAGCATGCTGGCGTACCTCCACCAAAGCCACACGAATCTGTTACCACATTTAGCTCTACCCCCCAAATTCAACAACCAGCAATGATCCCCAAAACATCTGATTAATTGCCCTTTAACACATGCAAGGTGTAAATCATAACATGAGTTTACACTGCAAACATTTATACAATGATTAACCATTAAAACCCTCTATCATCTAGTGTTGTTCGACTCTTTTGGTGTTCTAAACCTTCTTCTTTCATCATTTATAATTTATGGCGATTCTCGTTGTTCTCATGTCTTCTCGGTTCACCGTTTTCACGAAATTTAACCAACCTATAACTAGCAATGTAAATCTCTATACATTCATGATATTTCCGATTGTAGTGGTTGTAAATTTGAAACATTCTCAGCATTACCATTTAGTAATAGTGTTTCCTCTTTTAATGCTCCTTTTGATCTAGTGCATTTTGATGTGTGGGGACCTTCTTCTGTATCCACAAAAAGGAGGTTCAAGATATTATGTTTTATTTATCGATGACTTTACTCGCTATACTTAAGTTTACCTGATGAAGCGTAGGTCGAATTTTCTTACAGTTTTCAACGAATTTAGGGCTCTTGTGAAAACTCAGTATTCGAAAGTCATAAAATGCTTTTGCTGTGATTTGGGGAGAATACACTTCTAACGATTTTGTTGGTTTACTTAAATCAGATGGAACTATATATCAGACCTCTTGCACAGACACTCAACAGAATAGTGTATTTGAAAGGAAGCATCGTCATCTTGTTAAGACAACTAGATCTTTTTTGTTGTTCGCTGATGTTCCAAGTGTATTTTGGGAATAAGCAGTTCTTACAGCTACATATGTGATTAATAGAATTCCAACTGCACATAATTCTAGTTTATCTCCTTTTGAAAATTTGTATGGAACTTTGCCTCATTATTCCCCATTGTTTGTCTTTGGTTGTACTTGTTTTGTCCTAAAACCACATGTTAAGCGTACGAAATTATATGCCAAATACACTTTATGTGTGTTTTTGGGTTATGGTAATAGTCAAAAGGGATATCGTAGTTATGATTCGATCGGTCAAAAGTTGTGTACCTCTCTCCATGTTGACTTTTTAGAGCACAATTCATACTATTTTGATCCTGCTAGTTCACATAACTTGACATAAATTAAACTCATAAAAATTGATCACTTTGAAGAACCTACAACTGTCGTGTTACCCATAATACCGATGATTGTATCGTCGTGTAGGTGTTATTTATGTTTTCAAGTTTTAAATTTATATTTTGCCGACTTTACCTAAAACAACATTTTAACGGGCAATGTACCCGATCAGATGGAGTTTCGTGGTAAGTAGGGTGTCGATCACTAAGAGCGAGAACTAATCTTTAATTCTATCAATATTTTGGTTAACTAAACTAAGTTAATTTAAACTAGGTTAATTCTATTCTATGTTAAACCTATGCTAAACCTATGTTAATCCTAATTCTAACGGATAAAAGGGGGGGTTTCAAATTGAGACTGGCACGAGTTTTGTGGTAACTTAGATCAACTTAAGACACAATAACACATGCAAGCAGATAGACAAAAGATAAAAGAGCGGTCTAGCCAAATATAAGAAAATTGTATTAACCATGATTAATCCAATTAAAACGTTGGTTTATTTATTTAGTGCAATGAGTGCTTATCTCGAGGCGGCATATCATTCCAAGATTTAGGCGGTACTTCTTCCTAAAACCTAGACACGTAGAATTCTGTCACAATTAAACGCATCCGCATAAAGCATCCTATTTGATGATTATAATCTATCTTAGGTGATTAATAATGGTGTTCATATTAAAACCCTAGCCCATCGGGACTTTACCCACTTACTGCTTAATGGAAATTTATATTCTAGTAGTCCACTGTCCTAGTCTTTACTAATTTATTAAGAACGTACTCGTTGATCCCAGGGTCACCTGCTGGTCCAACTAAGCTCACTAATCTAAAGGGGAAGATATGGCATTATTTGTGATCCTATTGATCTAGATATATAAATCACTATATAGAGAGTCATCCCGGCATCTAGCTAACTTGGTCGGTATCACTAGATCCAGTTGAATGATAGGTCGTATACAAAAGCACATAAACAAGTATAAATTGTTAAACATAAACAACCAATCAACGATAAATTAAGCAGTCGATATAAACAAACCAAATATTTAAATCTTCATAACCATGGCTAATACCCAAGGGTATTATCCCTTAATCATCGTAATCAATACAAGAGTAAAATTCAACCAAGGTAAACTAACCGAGTTAAACGAATGATACCAAAAATCAAACGATTACTAGAGTATAGAAGATTACAAGGTGCTTCCTATGGAATCAATAGCTTTGCTTGACCTCTTCTGCTCTTCTTATCTTCTAAAAATCGACTTTTGTGGTTAAGGTATCAAAAATATGATCAAGCACCCCAAAAACCCCTTTTTAGGTTTTCTATTTATACTGTATGGAATTTGGTCGATACGGCGCATCAAGAGAGTTGGATACGACGTATCAGGGGTTTCTTGGAGTAGGGACCACGTTTGATATCTTCTAGAATATTTTATTTCTTTATCTTGAATATGGCGTATTGAAGTCTCTGGATACAACGTATTGGACTTTATTTCTTCGTAGTTTCTTGTGAAGTGCAGGCACAGATACGCCGTATCTTCCTTGCTGGATACGGCGTATAAGATGTCAGAGTTAGTTTCTTCATATTTCTTCGTTTAATCTCCAGAATGCGTGCCTTTTAGCTAATCTTCACAAAGTACTCCATAATTACTGCAATTCTCAAATATAAACGATTAAGTATCAATTCTTGCAATAATTATATAAAATGGGCGATTTACATGGGATAAATGATGCTATAAAAGTGACGTTATTTGATGTGATCAAATACCTCCCACTCGAATCCTACTTGTCTTCAAGTAGCCGTTAGAAGTTTATGAAAATGTATCCCTAAGCATTTTTGCCGTTAAGCATTTATTCGTTTAATCACTAGTACGCAACCAAACACCTCACGAAATAGGAAGATAAAAACACTTAAATTACTCAACTAACTTTATGTGGTAACATGTAAGACCGAGTATTCTATCATAAGCTTGGCAAGGATACACATCTCCACCACTAGAGCTAAGGAGTAACAAGTTTATAAAGGTAAAATGGGTTTAAAAGGCTTAAAAGGGTTGATCACTCTTCCTATTATCTATCGATACCAATATTCCAGAAAAGGTGACTAAGACCATACATACACACCCATAATGATGAGATAAACACAAATGATTGCATTCATCCTTAACTCAAATTAGCTAAAGAATAGGACTAGTACAGTGATATAGGGTATGGATCTTCTAATCTACCAAAAAGTAATAAACCAACAAGGCAGACAAAACCACACATACATGGCCGTAACGACATAATAGACACATGTGATTGCTCGCATCCTCATTCGAATAAAACATAAGGGTAGAATTAGGAAAGGGATATAATTGTTGTTAAATAAAAATTTACGAAACAAATAGATTAAGTCCAAACAAATAAGGCACAATTTGCTAGATACTTTCTCGACCGTTACCATGATAAAGACTCAAGTATATACACAAACGTCTTGATCATTGATAAAAAACAACAACCTAAGTTGGCTTTCCCATAACGGTCAACTTTCCATTCATCCATACTATACATAATTTTAGAAAACAAGTGGCGATATCTACCACTTTATATAAAACTTTACATCGTTGATTTATAATACATATCAACGAATAATCGATCCTTCAAATAATACCATCGGTTTAAGCTTTAACGAACCGACTATCTTCAGACTTTCCTCCTCTTTTTTGTTGCAATTTTCTAATTTTTTCAATTTTTTTAAACAATACATACTACGAATCTCGGTGTAATTTCACCATCTTCACGATCATAATAACTCCGGATAATTTCTTCCATATTTCTTCATTCTTTGGACGTACCAATAATTGTGATGGTAGTAAAAATACATGAGTTTTGACTACTTTTTACATTTTTATTTGCAATGTGTAAATTTCTTCCCAACTGTAACAGAGATAGAAAATGACACAAGACACAGGAAATACATACCTTACACTTTAAGCAACTAGCAACTGATAAATGGACTTAATCTAACGGGGTAGGCTAAGGTGTAAAGGTGTAACAAAACAAATAGTTGGTGTTTTTCCTAAAGGATTGGCTTTATTGGTTTTTCTAGGGGTATCTTACTCTTAAAATGAGAGTAAACAAAAGGTTTATATGGGGGTTAACTAACCGGCGTAGTTAGTTAATTATACAACATATATGACCTTTTTAGGTGTAATCCTAAAAATTTACCAATTTAAACAAGTTACTCCATCTAAATCCATAGTACTCATTATTGCGGTCTCGAATAGATATACCAAGCCAAGTTCTAAAGTCTACAACATCACCGGCACACTCATATTTTTGTGGAATTTAGGTAAACATTTAGAAACGGATAAAGCTGAATCCTCACAATATCTAATAAGGGTTATGTGTGCAGGCTATAAAACTAGTAATTTCACAAAAGTATGCTTGATTTTTTTTAAATTTGAGCATAATTTAAGCATTTTAATGTGAAAAATAAGGCAAGTAACGTTCTAATTCCCATCCCCCCACTTAAATTATACAACGTCCTCGTTGTATAAATAAAACATTAAAAATGGGAAATTAAAAGAATTAGAACGAGAAACTCCCTTGGGATTTGCTTGGTATGATCCTCTATGTTGCGTTTATGAGCAAGAATGTGTGTTATAGAGGCGTCATAATGCCTACATGACTACAACACACATTAGATTCCAAAAAATACTCCACCAACGTCGTCTTCAGAAGGTTCTTGTATACAATATAGGAAAACAAGTGCAATTCTATCTTCGGATAATCGTTTGGTTAGAAAACAAAATAAAAACCTAAAACTATACAGGAAGTCTATACGCCGTATCCATACCCCAGGATACGCCGTATCAATACCTGTAGAAAACAATCCTAAGTACGGGTCAAAAGTTGAATACGCTGTATTCGTTTAAGGAATACACCGTATCAACCAGTATGACAATAAAGCTTAAATTGCAGAAAAATAAAGACTGGATAACGTCCAGGTGGTCAATACGCCGTATCCATGAGGTTTGGATACACCGTATAGACAGTCTGGAAAGACAGACTCGATAAAAATTGAAAATTACATTTCGGGTTGTCTCCCGGCAAGACTTTTGTTTACAGAAAAGTCTTTAAGTTAGACTTGCCCCAATTTAATCCCATCCTTAGAAAACAACTTGGGGTCGAACGGGATGCCAAACGACACATATAGATTCTAAATTATAAAAATGAATGGCATCCCTTTGTTAAGATAATTCCAAGTCACCATATTAACATTTAATTCCTTGATAAAATTTCAGCAGTGAAAATTTTATTAATTGTATCATGACTTGTTTTCAAAAGCTTATTTGACCCTTGTGCATAGGCACCAACATCGGTATTTATAACATTAGGTATTGGTATGACAGACATATCCCTCGAAGACTGTTTGATATCGATTTTATCATCATCATTGTCCTCATCTGATTTTAAATCATCGGGATAGATTACCTTGAAAGGAAATAGATCATTAAAGTATATAACGTTTTGTTCCTCTCCATCACATTCGGACAATGATGTTTCATTTTTCAAATTAAATTCATCGATATGTTGAGGACTTACAGTAGGTTCGTGTGAAAAATCTAATTTAAACGTTAGAGCATCATTGTAGGCAATGGCTGGAAACTCTTTCTCAAAATCTTTAAAGTAGTTGAGATCATCAAAATAACTGTCCGTAGGTTCGGATGACGGAAATGAAGGCATATTGACTTTATCAGTATCATTTTTTGAATCCGTTTTCAAATCGTTGACATAAATTATTTTATAAGAAAATGAATTTTTGTCATAAATTACGGTGTAATTTTCATCGTCGGATTCGCCAAACGATATTATAAAGTCAATTTGATTATTGTTAAGAGGACTTACCGTGGGTTTACATGAGAGTGCTACTTTAGATGTTAACGCGTCATTAAAGACTATAGCTGGGAATTCAATTTCAACAGGTCTGAGGTCGTGAACGTCTTCATCATACCAAATCTTACCATACATAGCAGTTTTCCAGTTATACACCTTACCACGCCTACGAGCTTTTTTTCAAGCCGAATATACTCTTCTATAGTAATTTTGGGGTCGTCCATTTCCTATAAAAAATGGCTAGGAAAGAAAATGATCAAATAGACTAATACGTCGTATTGTAAAACTGAATACGCCGTACTGATGATATAGTCAAATATGTTGTATTGGTTTAGGAAAAAATTTATTCGCCATATCCAAGAAGTTGAATACGCTGTATTCAATATTCGACTCAGAAAGTTACAGTGAACTGTAATAATGCAGAAAAACACACAAACACACAATATGCAAAAATATACAATGCAGAAAATTAAACGTACAAATATGAAAATTAATCTAAACTAAACTAAAATACTAATAAATAAGAATTAACCAACTTCACTCCCCGGCAGCGGCGCTAAAAACTTGATTGTGTCGTTGTGTAGGTGTTATTTATATTTTCAAGTTTTAAATTTATATTTTGTCGACTTTACCTAAAACAACACTTTAATAGGCAGTGTACCCGATCAGATGGAGTTTCGTGGTAAGTAGGGTGTTGATCAATAAGAGCGAGAACTAATATTTAATTCTATCAATATTTTGGTTAACTAAACTAGGTTAATTCTATTCTATGTTAAACCTATGCTAAACCTATGTTAATCCTGATTCTAACAGATAAAAGGGGAGTTTTCAGTCTGAGAGACTGGCACGGGTTTTGTGGTAACTTAGATCAACTTAAGACACAATAACACACGCAAGCAGATAGACAAAAAATAGAAGAGCGGTCTAGCCCAATATAAGAAAACTCTATTAACCATGATTAATCCAATTAAAATGTTGGTTTGTTTATTTAGCGCAATGAGTGCTTATCTTGAGACGGCATATTATTCCAAGATTTAGGCGGTACTTCTTCCTAAAACATAGACATGTAGAATTCTATCACAATTAAACGCATCCGCATAAAGCATCATATTTGCTGATTATAATCTATATTGGGAGATTAATAATGGTGTTCTTATTAAAACCCTAGCCTATCAGGACTTTACCCACTTACTTCTTAATGACAATTTATATTCTAGTAGTTCACTGTCCAAGTCTTTACCAATTGATTAAGAACGTACTCGTTGATCCCAGGGTCACCTGCTAGTCTAACTAAGCTCACTAATCTAAAGGGGAAGATAGGGCATTATTTTTGATCTTATTGATCTAGATATATAAATCACTATATGCAGAGCCATCCTGGCATCTAGCTAACTTGGTCGGTATCACTAGATCCAGTTGAATGATAGGTCGCATACAAAAGCACGTAAACAAGTATAAATTGATAAACATAAACAAGCAATCAACGATAAATTAAGCAGTCGATATAAACAAACCAAACATTTAAATCTTCATAACCATGGCTAATACCCAAGGGTATTAGGCCTTAATCATCATAATTAATACAAGAGTAATAATTCAACCAAGGTAAACTAACCGAGTTAAACTAATGATACCAAAAATTAAACGATTACTAGAGTATAGGAGATTACAAGGTGTTTCCTATGGAATTAATAGCTTTGCTTGACCTCTTCTGCTCTTCTTGTCTTCTAAAAATCAACTTTTATGGTTAAGGTATCGAAAATATGATCAAGCACCCCGAAAACCTATTTTTAGGTTTTCTATTTATATTGTAATTTGGTCGATACGGCGTATCAAGAGAGTTGGATACGGCGTATCGGGGGTTTGATAACGCCCAAATTATACATGTTTCTATGGCGTTATTTATGTTTATTCTATCATTTCTTGTGAGTGTATTTATAGGGTCTGGAAGTCAGTTCAATACGCCCGTATCCAAGTTTTTTAGATATAAATGATTCAGTAATGACACATAGGGTGAGATGATTACAAGAATATTTAATAATTGATTACGGCGTATTAGAGTTTCTTGGAGTAGGGACCACATTTGATATCTTCCATAATCTTCACATACTATATCTTAAATACGGCGTATTGGACTTCTCTGGATACGGCGCATTAAGCTTGTTTCCTTTGTGGTCTTTGGTGAGTGCAGGCACGGATACGCCGTATCTTCCTTGATGGATACGGCGTATTGGTTGTCAGAATAGTAAATCTTCATAATATCTTCATTTAAGCTCTAAAATGCGCGCCTTTTGCTAATATTCACCAAGTACTCCATAATTACTGCAATTCTCAAATATGAACGATTAAGTAATAATTCTTTGCAATAATAATACATAATGGGTTAATTACATGGGATAAATGATGCTATAAAATAGACGTTATTTGATGTCCAACAACAGCATTCCAACATTTTTTTGTTTCTTCTTCATTCGACGAAAAATTTTAGATAATTATATGTAGAAATCTTTTTTTTGAACAAAATTATTGTTTACATATCTTTATATTTTTATCACCCTCTTTAATCAGTAAAATGTTATATAACACGCGAACGTGTTCCTACTGCGGTCATCATAAAGAATTTCCAAGCACAAGTTCTAGAATTAACAAATCACCGGCACACTCATATAATTTTAAATCGATACCAATGCTCCAAAAAAGGCAACAAAACTACACATACACAGCCGTAACGACGGATGAGATATTTGCAATTGCTCACTCCTTTTACAAATATAAACATTGCATAGCATACAAATAATAATAATGATCCTAATTAATTATTAATCAAAAGTACGATAATATTATTTTAATGCCAACAAAGGTGTTTTACACACCATAATAATAATAATAATAATAATAATAATAATAATAATGTTTAGAGAATTGTTTTTAAAACACATGTGACCCGAAACATGCGGTCACGATAATCCAAACTTTGTGTCTCTCGACACACTCATCATCATCCACCTTCATCATCATCCTGCTGCTGCTGCTGATACTATGGTGGATACTGTGGTGGAGGTGGGTACTGGTGATAATGCTGGTCATACTACGGCTGAGCATAACCAGGTGGGTTGTAGGCTCCCTGCAGTGGAACACCATAAACCCCTGCAATATGCTCAAACCTCATCCATATGCTCAAACACTACGTGTCCCAATGATATGACTGCCTATACTACATCCACTCTATTGCCTCTTGGCGTATCTCCATCCTATCATACAAGTCCTGTACAGAAGCTCTCGGAGGTCTAGGAATACCAACTCTTAGTACACCCGGCTGTGGATCCTCAAGAATAAGGTTACCCTCAGAGTCGATCAAATCCCTCAACGGAGTCGTATCCAAATCTCTACAATAAATCGGAGCACTCAAACTCCTTACCACATCCTTTGTCAACACCCTGCACTTCCTAGCAATCGTCGAGATAAATTGTCCACATCAAATTTGACATTCCTTTTGAGTGCCAGCTCCTCTCCTCTTCATCCACCTCGCAATCAACCAAGCCACATTCGCATACCCATTTTGGTGTCTAGCATCAAACATACTCAAGAGCCACAAATCATTTTTCTGAATCTTATCATACCCAGTCGTCCTTTGACACAAACCATAAGTGATCATCTTATAAATCACCCTTAAAATTGGGCTCCGGATTGTAGAAGTGTGACTCCTAGATAAACCAAGGTTTTCCTCTCGACTAATGCTTAACCAATACTCCTGAGCATTAAAATGCTCATCACTACGCAAACCACCTTCAAAGTAAACATTAAAACCATCTTCTTCCAGATCATCAACATGATACAATCCCAATCTATAAGCAAACTCTAACAAAGTCAAACTGTGGGCACGTCCACCAAGTCTAAACTTGATGATCTTCTTGGTTTTCAATTCATCGTCAGCACAAACTTCGTCAAATTCATAAGTCGAATAAAACTCATGGCAAAGCTCTGCATAAATTGGTTCATTGATATTAAAAGCTCTAATCCATGCCACATAAGTGAATATCTCTTTATTCGATTCAGCTTCACGCAACCTAATAAGTTTAAAGAATTAAAGTCTAATAAATGCACCTGCATTAACTCCTCAAAACCGCCGCACTTATTTGTAAGTACGCCGCACTTCTAGTAAAAGCCATTAAATGCTATCGCATTAACACCCAAAGTCCGCCGTACTTTTTCCTAAGTGCGCCGCACTTTTCACCCAAACTTGCCTATAAATTGAGGATGAATTTTCATCCTCAAAGCACTCATCCTCACTATCCATCTCATTCTACAAACCATCTCCACACACATACTTCCCTTTCACCAAGAAACACCTCTATCTTTGAAGGAAAAGATCTAACGATCAAGAACGAAGACGATTTTCCTACTTAGTTATTGAAATAATGTAAGTTTATGTAAAGTGTACTTTTGTTATGAACTCCTTAGCCATGAGAGGCTAAATCTCTCATGACTGCTCAGTGAAGTTACGATAATGAATAAGTGTTTGGTATGATCTTGATCGCTTTAATCTTAAGCTTATGTTACAAACTTGTTATATCTTATCCTATCTATTTTTTCTTATCAACTTAGATTATATAATCATATCGGTATAGGTCGAAAGACCCGTTATGATCTATGTGGTTTTAAAGATTTGTCTATGGTCTTTAACGTTTGTGCTGAGAAATCCACTTTCGTAAATTGATAAACCAAAATAAGCTTTGATATAATAATAACTGGATTATTTGAGTGACACATTTGGTCTAGTTAACTAAATATAAGTCTTGAGTTAACCAAGTTAGTTTGTGAAAACGTTTTCTGACGAGAAATCATTTTTATAAGTTAAAGTCCTATATTTGAGGTCAAATCATTTCCAACACTTATAAATTATTTTTAACTATCCGAGTAGTCATCTTTATTATCATTGGTAAAACTAAAGTTATTTTCAAAATTGTTAAAGTCTACTTTCTTTCTGGTTATTTGACCACTACTCTAATCCCTGTGGACGACCTAGTCTTACCTAAAAAGATTATACTACATACGTGGGTTATACTTTTACCCGTGTGTTTCCATATAATTATTCGGTATTTTCAGTCTTATAAATTTAAAGCTTTTGAAACACATCAAAGTTTTTGGCGCCGTTGCCGGGGATTTCTTAGCTGTTTTGTAGTCAAACTCTGGAAAATTACTTTTCTTTTTCAAAAATCGCCGTACAGTTTTCTGGCAAACTGGCCCAAACAATCTCTCTTGGATGCATACACGTGCTTCTAATTCTGAACTTATTGAACCATTACTTGAACCTGAACGTACTTTGAATCGAAGACTTTGTCGACGAAACATAAGAGTTCCATACGATCAAAGAAATAATCCACCACAACACCCGAGAATTGTCTACCTGCCAATTCTTAACATCAAAATTATGATCCAATAGACGATGAACCCATGTGGGCTGCTGACCATGTTGTCGCTCTGACTCCTGGTTTCGTAATCACTATTCCTGAAACTGCTAACGAATTTGCTATCAAAGGTAACCACTTGACTCTTGTCAAAGGAAACCAATTCGATGGTAGAACCAAAACTGATCCTCATAAACACATTCATGAATTCCTTGGAATCTACGATATGTTTAAATACAGAGATACTGAGAATGAAGCCGTCCGCCTAATGATGTTTCCCCTATCACTCACTGGAGAAGCAAAAACATGGCTGAACGAACTCAACGAAGGAACTATCAAAACATGGGATGAACTTCAAACTGCTGTCATTAGATGTTTCTTTCCCCCAGCTCTTTTTGACCGACTCCTCAGAGAAATCCGAGCTTTCTCTCAACATGAAAACGAATCTCTAACCGATGCTTGGCTTCGTATGATGGAAATGCTCCAAAACTGCCATGGTCACAATCTGTCCAAGGGAAATATAATTAAAATCTTTTATCACGGTCTCAGCGAAATAACCCAAAAAGTTCTAAATGCCATAGTTGGTGGTATTTTCCTCTATAAAACATCAAATCAAGCTTATCAGCTTCTGGAAGATAAAGTCTTACTCAAGCTCGACTGGGCTAAAAGTCAAAAAACCAAATAATCTCTTAAGAAAACCGTTGCTCTCGCCGATGAAGGTAACAATAATTCTAATACTGACAAAATTATGGCCCGAATGGATGCCATGACCCTGAAAATGGATGCTCAGTATAAAAAACTCCAAACCCATGCTAAAAAAACAAAACTCGATCTTGATGAAGATAATATAACTATGTCCCGAGAAGAAGAAGCCAAATTCATGCAAACTTTTTGTAAAACTCGTTTTTACAATGATTACCGCGACCGAGACTCGAATCGCGATAATTGGCGTTCAAACGAACGAAGTAGTTACAATCAAGACAACTACCGATCCAACACCGATGATAAACCATACGATCTTCAAAAACAATTCAACGATTTCATGAAATCTCAGCAATCGACCAACACTTTCGTCAAAGAAACATTCATGGATCTCAAAACCCAACTCGAAACCGTTGCCAAAAATCATCAAGCTTCAATTCAAAACCTTGAAACCAAGTTTGACAGACTTGCTGACAAGCAATCTGGTCGGCCTTCTGGATCTCTTCCAAGTAACACTCAACCAAACCCAAAAGCACATAACTCCAAAGCCTACCAACCACCACAATCTCGCAATGAGCATGTGAATGTCGTATTCACAAGAAGTGGTAAATCTTACAACCCACCAGTTAACCCAAATGATCAACAAAACGATTCTGAAACTCCTATCAACTTCGATAGCGATGATGAAGATGACGAACCGACACCACAAAAGAAAACTCAGAATCCAAAATCAGTCAAAGAGACCCTGTTACCCAAACCATACAAACCAAAAATTCCGTACCCTCAACGTCTAAGGAAAGAGAAAATGGAAGCTTAATACGGAAAATTTCTTGACATGATCCGCGCTGTCCGAATCAATGTACCTCTTATCGATGTCTTGGCCGGAATGCCTAATTATTGAAAATTTCTCAAGGAACTAATAAGCAACAAACACAAAATCGAACAAATCTCTGCCACTTTCTTAAGCGATGAAAGTTCAACAATGATCCAAAACAAAGTTCCACCTAAACTCGGAGACCCTGAAAGTTTTCTTATTCCATGTAATTTTAACAAAACCTTCTCCTGTAATGCCTTAGCCGACCTTGGTGCTAGCATTAACCTTATGCCATATTCATTATATGTGAAATTATCACTCGAGACTCTTAAACCTAAGCGTAAGATTAGCCGATAGATCATTCCAATACCCTGTTGGAATAGCTGAAAATATGCTCGTTGAAGTTGGTAAATTTACCTTTCCTATTGATTTCGTTATTCTCGAAATGGAAGAAGATAGTAAAGTTCCCCTCATCTTGGGACGACCATTTCTTCATACCGCTGATGCAGTGATTCGAGTTAAACAGAGACAACTCAACCTTAGAGTTGGAACTGAACGAATGATCTTCAATATCGATTCTGCAATGAAACACTCTTATTCGAACGATGCTACTTGTTTCAGCATCGATGTCATCGACAAAATCTTAGAAGAAGATTTCGACGCTCTTTTAGACGAAGATAGTAAAATCCTTTATTCCATCGAAGGAACCCTTCTCAAAGAAGAAATCTTTGATGAATTTGATAAATTCATGGCCATGACTGCTGATGAAAACTCTTACTCTGATTCCGACACCGAAGACCCACCGTTCGAAAAAATCACCATCAATACTGATTATAAAATCAAAACATCTCTTGAAGAACCTCCTAAGGATCTCGAACTTAAAACTCTGCTGATAAATTAGGAATATGTATTCCCTGGAAGAACCCTCTTTTCTTCTGTTATCATATAATCTCAAGCTATCCTAGGAAAAGAAAAAACACAAACATTATGTTCTTAAAAAGCACAACAGCCTTTACTTGGTAAACGATCTTTATTCATGGTATCTTAACAATCATTCTACAAACAATGATAATCTTCTTGATGACAAGGAAACCCGTTGTCCAAAACAATTGATGGTTAATCCGAACATGTAGGAAGTTGTCAAAAAAGAAATCATGAAACTCTTGGATACCGGCATAATTTATCCAATTGCCGATAGTCCTTGGGTTAGTCCTATCCACTGTGTACCCAAGAAAGGTGGTATTACAGTTGTCACCAACGAAAATGATGAACTTGTTCCAACCAGAACCATTACAGGTTGGCGAGTATGCATCGATTATCGTAAACTCAATGAAGCAACCGCAAAAGATCATTTTCCTTTACCATTTATGGATCAAATGCTAGAAAGACTCGCAGGAAATAAATATTTCTGTTTCCTCGATGGTTTTTCTGGGTATTTTCAAATTCCTATCGATCCTAATGATCAAGAAAAAACAACATTCACGTGTCCTTTCGGCACATACGCTTATAGGCGAATGCCTTTCGGGCTATGTAATGCTCCTGCCACATTTCAAAGGTGTATGTTGGCAATCTTTCACGATATGATCGAAGAATCAGTCGAAGTATTCATGGACGATTTCTCCGTCTTTGGAAACTCTTTCAACACATGCCTAAACAACCTTGATAAAATGCTCCAACGTTGTAAAGATGCTCATCTCGTCCTAAACTGGGAAAAATGTCATTTCATGGTCAAAGAAGGAATTGTGCTCGGACACAAGGTGTCCAGTGCAGGACTTGAAGTCGACAAAGCAAAAATCGATGTGATCTTAAAACTTCCACCCCCTACTAATATCAAAGGTGTTAGAAGCTTTCTCAGACATGCCAGTTTTTACCGACGTTTCATTAAAGACTTCTCGAAAATTGCTCGACCTATAACTAAACTGCTCGAAAAAGATACTCCATTTGAATTCGACGATGAATGTCAAAAAGCTTTTGAATCATTAAAAGAGAAACTCACATGTGCTCCTGTGATCGTAAGCCCGAACTGGAATCTTCCTTTTGAACTTATGTGTGATGCAAGTGATTTTGCTGTAGGAGCCATCTTAGGTCAAAAAGATGGTAAAAACTTTCACCCGATCTACTTCGCAAGCAAAACCCTTAATTCCGCTCAACAAAAATACACCGTAACCGAAAAAGAACTTATGGCTGTAGTTTTTGCATTTGACAAATTCAGATCCTATCTTATTCTTTCAAAAACTATTGTTCATACCGATCATTCAGCTCTAAGGCACTTATTTAAAAAGCAAGATGCTAAACCACGCCTTATTCGATAGATCTTACTTCTATAAGAATTCGACATAGAAATCAAAGATAGAAAAGGTACCGAAAATTTTGCAGCCGATCACTTATCCCGACTTGAAAACAATGAGACAACCAATGATAGTGAAGTCGATGATAACTTTCCCGGAGAAACTCTTATGGAAATCAACACCAAAGATGAACCGTGGTTCGCAGACTTTGCAAACTACCTAGTCGGTAATATTATACCAAAAGGGATGACATATCAACAAAAGAATAAACTTTTCTCTGACCTTAAACACTACTTTTAGGAGGAACCTTACCTTTTCAAAGTATGTTCTGATGGTATGATCAGACGTTGTATATCGGACCAGAAACCCGAACCATTTTAGATAAATGTCATCACAGACCAACAGGTGGACATTATGGACCAAACATAACTGCTAAAAAAGTCCTTGATTCAGGATTTTACTGGCCAACAATCATCAAAGAAGCTCATACTCTAGTCTGCTTTTGTAAAGCATGCCAAAAGACCAGAAATATATCAAAACGTGATGAGATGCCCTTGAACAACTTTCAAGTATATGAAATTTTTGACATATGGGGTATCGACTTTATGGGACCGTTCCTGAAATCATATAAGTTTGAATACATTCTAGTCGCCGTAGATTACGTATCTAAATGGGCCGAAGCTCAAGCTTTACCAACCAATGACGCCCGAGTAGTAATCACCTCTCTGAAGAAGCTATTTTGCCATTTCGGAATGCCCAAAGCTCTAATCAGCGACCGAGGTACCCACTTCTATAACAAAATAATTGAAAAAACTATGAAAATATATGGAGTTAATCACCGTTTCTCTACATCTTATCACCCTCAAACCAGTGGTCAAGTTGAAAACACGAACAGGGCTCTTAAAAGAATTCTTGAACTTTAGTGTAGGTAAAAGCATCAATTTCCATCCTGATATGTTAAACTTATGGAAATATGGAAAGACGTTTCTAGGCATGAGTCTCCAACTCAAACTATATCACGAAGAAGATAATGACCCAAGGGAAGCAGTCACTCCCTTTTTCCAAACAAATGACCCCGAAATACGAGTCTAGCTAACGACTCTCTTAAAAATTAAGCGCTTCTCGAGAGGCAGCCTGTGCTTTCACTTAAGTGTGGAGGAGTTCCTCCTCCATTCTTCTACTGATATCTTTTATCTATTTTTTTTAAAAATCAACAAAAATATTTTCTCTTTGTGTGCTTTTGTTTACTCTTAAGCAGGTACTCTAGCTTAAAAGATGTCAAAAATTACGACGTATGCTCAAGATTAGCTTACAACTATGCATTTCTCTATGCCTCGGGAAGTACCATTTTCCTTTAATTTTCCCTATTTTATCTCTATTATCAGTTATCACATTGAGGGCAATGTTCAACTTGTGGAGGGGAGCCAAATAGGAAAAACTAATCATATCCCTCTATGTTTGCCCTATTATAAATTTTCTAACTAATATTTTATTATATGTTTTGAAATTAAAAAATGATCTTAGTAAGGCAAGTCCAACCGGATTGACATTATAGCTAGCACACCCCAGTCCACTAAATTGTGAGAAATCTAAGCCTTAAAAATATTCGGGTATCCACCTTTGGTACCTAAGATAATTGATGCCTTTAGCTTGTTCGAGTTAAGGTTTGATTGCAATCATATGTGTCTATTCCGTCGTTACGGATGTGTACGTATGGTCTTTGTCACCTTTTTTGGAACATTGGTATTGGTTGAAAATTATATTTGAGAGCCAGTAATTTAGAAGCTCTAGAACTTGTGTTTAATCATCATTTACTTAACCGAAGCCTATCACATGAAATGTATCTCGCAAAGTTCTTATTCTCGCAAGCGCTCCTTTTAATGTTATGTTGCTGAAATATCTGAAAGTTGAATGATGAAAGTCATGTGCTAAGCCTTAGTTGTAATATAAAAAAAAGTTCTATATGAGTTATAATAGTTCAAAAGAAATAAAGGCTTATGTTCGGCTCATGAAGATTGGATCCTCTCTAGTACCCAAGTTCCACCATTCGGTCAGGTTTATGTGTTAAGTACAAGCCTATGGTAGCTGTCTAGATTATGTCTATGCAAATTGAGTGTTCTTCACAAAAACATATTTAAACCCTATCTGAGTGGCTGAGTGAATTTAAAATCAAACACTATCCCTATGTGAGGTGCTATGTTATATGTCTATGCATGAAAAGTTATCTAATATGCAAACTCTCTTAAAATCCAAATTTTCTCCACGTCATGACAAATGATTTTATTTTTCGCTTCCATTGCTTGAGGGCAAGCAATAAGCTAAATGTGGAGGGATTTGATAACGCTCAAATTATAAATGTTTCTATGCTGTTATTTTATGTTTATTCTATCATTTCTCGTGAACTTTTGGTACTTAATTAAGCTTGAATTGCTTGTAGGTTCACTTGAAGAATCTAGAGACCCGAGCTCAATGGAATATAATACACTTTGGGAGACTAATACATGAAAGAACAATCATTCTATGCCAAAGTTCAAGAAGTCCGCCGCACTTACTACATTATGCGCCGCACTTTCCTCTGAAACCTAAAACCGCCGCATATTTTCCCAAAGTTTAAAGAATTAAAGCCAATTAAATGCACCTACATTAACTCTTCACAACCGCTGCACTTATTTGTAAGTGCGTCGCACTTCCAGTAAAAGTTATTAAATGCTATCGCATTAACTCCCAAAGCTCGCCGCACTTTTTCCTAAGTGCGCCGCACTTTGCACCAATCTTGCCTATAAATTGAGGAAGAATTTTCATCCTTAAGACATCCCTCCTCACAATCATTCCTCACATTCTATCCCATTTTACACACACATACTTTCCCTCCTTTCACCAAAACACCAAGAAATACCTTTTCCTTTGAAGAAAAAGATCTAGCGATCAAGAACGAAGAAGTTTTCTTACCTAGTTTTGAAATAATGGAAGTTTATGTAAAGTGTGCTTTTGTTATGAAATCCTTAGCCATGAGAGGCTAAATCTCTCATTCACATACTCGGAGAGTTACGATATGAATATGTGTTTTAATATGATCTTGATCGCTTTAATCTTAAGCTTATGTTGCAACCCTGTTATATCTTATCTTATCTATTTTTGCTCATCAACTTAGATTATATAATCATATCGTCGAAAGACCTGTTATGATCTATGTGGTTTTAAAGATTTGTCTATGGTCTTTAACGTCTGTGCTGAGAAATCCACTTTCGTAAATTGATAAATAAAATAAACTTTGATATAATAATAACTGGATTATTTGAGTGACACATTTGGTCTAGTTAACTAAATATAAGTCTTAAGTTAATCAAGTTAGTTAGTAAAAACGTTTTCTGACGAGAAATCATTTTTATAAATTAAAGTCCCATCCTAGAGGTCAAATCATTTCCAACACTTATAAATTATTCTCAACTATCCGAGTAGTCATCTTTATTATCATTGATAAAACTAAAGATATTTTCAAATTTGTTAAGTTATTTTCCTTTCTGTTTATTCGAACAATACGCTAATCCCTGTGGACGAACTAGTCTTACCTAAAAAGATTATACTGCATATGTGGGTTATACTTTTACCCGTGTGTTTCCATATAATTGTCTGGTATTTTCAGTCTTATAAATTTAAAGCTTTTGAAACACATCAGAAACCATACGGAGGATCTAAACATTTGTGTCTTAAATGCAACTATCACCATGATGGACAATGTGCTCCCAAGTGCATCAACTGCCAGAGGACTGTCCATTTGGACCAAGACTGTAAAAGCCAGCCTGCTCCTGCCAACAACAACCAGAGATCCCAAGGGGCAAATCAAAGAGTTCTCACTTGCTTTGAGTGTGGATAAATCAAGGAAATCATGCTAGAAATGGTAATGCTGTGGCAATAGCTTATGCTATGGGCAATGCTGGGAAAAACCCGAACACCAATATCGTTACAGGTCCGTTCCTCCTTAAAAATTGTTTATGCTTTGATTTTATTTGATACTGGTGCGATAGGAGTTTCATGTCTACTGCATTTAGTTCTTTGATTGATATCATTCCAACAACCCTAGACTATGGTATTGAAGTTGAATTAGCTATCGGTAGAATAATTTGGGTTAATACACTAATACCAGTTTGCACTTTGAATTTACTGAATCATCAATTCAACATCGACATTAATTCCGTAGAGATGGGTGAGTTTTGATGTCATATTGGTATGATGGTTATCTCAAAATATCATGCCGTAATTGTTTGTGACGAGAAGATCGTTCGTATCCCCTTTGGAAATGAAATATCGATTGTTCGTGGTGATAGGAGCAACAACGGACACGAGTCTCGATTGAACATCATCTCGTGCTCCTAAAACACATGAATTATTTGCTAAAGGGAGCCATGTTTTTTAGCACATGTACCACCATGAATAGGCCAAAAGACAAGTCGGAGGAGAAGCGACTCGAAGACATACCAATTGTTTGAGACTTTTCTGAAGTATATCCTGAGGACTTGTCGGGTAATTCACCGCCTGGACAATGTGAATTCGAATTCGATTTGATACCTAGTATTGCACCTGTAGCACGGGTGCCTTATGGATTGGCTTCATCCAAGATGAAAGAATTATCCTATCAACTAAAGGAGCTTTTTGAAAAAGGCTTTATCAGACCTAGTTCCTTACCTTGGGGAGCTCCAGTCTTATTTGTCAATAAGAAGGATGGATCATTTCGGATGTGCATTGATTACCGGGAATTGAATAAGCTAACGGTGAAGAACCGTTATCCACTACCAAGGATTGATGATTTGTTCGATCAACTTTAAGGGTCGAGTATCTACTCGAAGATCGACCTGAGATTGGGTTATCACCAACTGAGGGTTCGTGAAGAAGATATCTCGAAGACCGCTTTCAGGACTCGTTATGGCCATTATGAATTTCAAGTTATGTCGTTTGGTTTGACTAATGCACCTGTTGTATTTATGGATCTCATGAATTGGGTGTGCAAGCCATACTTGGATAAATTCGTGATTGTCTATCTATGAGACATCCTGATCTACTCTCAAAAAGAGTAAGCACAACGAGCAGAGAGCAATCTCAAGTTAATTTTGGAGTTGCTTAAAAAGGAGGAGTTGTATGCCAATTCTAAGTGCGAATTTTGGATTCCAAAAGTACAGTTCCTTGGTTACGTGATTGACAGTCAGGGTATTCACGTGGATCCCGCCAAGATTGAGTCAATTAAATATTAGGCATCTCTTAAGTCGCCAACGGAGATCCGTTAATTTTTAGGTCTTGTCGGTTACTATCTAAGGTTCACGAGGACTTTTTGTAGATCGACATAATCAATGACCAAGCTAACCCCAAAAAATTAAGGGTCAAGTTTATTTGGGGTCGACAAATGGAGAATTTCCAAGTTTATGAAGGAGAAACTGTGTAGCGCACCTATCTTGGCTTTACCTGAAGGAGCCGAGAACTTTATTGTTTATTGCGATGCTTCGCATAAGGGATTAGGTGTTGTGCTAATGTAGAATGAGAAAGTGATTGCTTATGCATCACATCAATTAAAGATCCAGGAGAAGAATTACACGATTCATGATCTGGAATTAGGAGCAGTAGTGTTCGCTATAAAGATCTCGAGGCACTATCTGTATGGAATGAAGTGTATCATATTCACTGATCACAAAAGTCTGCAACACATCCTTGATCATAATGAATTGAACATGAGATAACGTCGTTGGTAGAATTGCTTAGTGATTACGATTGTGAAATTCGTTATCACCCGGGGAAAGCAAATGTTGTGGCTGACGCTTTAAGCAGAAAGGAACGAATTAAGCCATTACGGGTTCGAGCCTTAGTTATGACTATTAGTTTAGATTTTCCCAAGCAAATCTTGGAAGCTTAGATTGAGGCAAGGAAACCCAAAAACCTCATGGCTGAAGATGTGGGAGGTATGCTTAAGGAAGGGAAGTGAGATAATCCTAAACAGGAAAGGTTAGAACCACGTGCTGACAGAACGTTGTGTTTGAGAAACAGAAGTTGGTTGCTGTGCTATGGTGAACTAAGGACTTTGATTATGCATGAGTCCCACAAGTCAAAATATTTTGTTCATCCGAGTTTTGACAAAATGTACCAAGACATGAAGCAATTATATTGGTGACCCAACATGAAAGCCGACATTGCCACCTATGTCAGCAAGTGTTTGACGTATTTGAAGGTCAAAGCTGAACACAAAAAGCCATGTGAGTTTTTGGTGCAACCTGAGATTCCTCAATGGAAGTGGGACAATATCACCATGGATTTTGTCACCAAGCTCCCAAGGACGTCGAATGATCATGATACCATTGTGTAATTTTAGTTGTGAATTTACTCCAAGTTTGGACACTTTTTTTTTGTTTTGTTTCTACCGGACTGTTAAGGAAAATTACTCCATGGACAAATTAGCAAGATTGTACTTGAAAGAAGTGGTCAGATACATAGAATACCAGTCTCGGTCATTTGTGACCGTGACGGTAGGTTTACGTCAAATTTTTAGAGGGCATATCAAAAGGCTTTGGGTACTCGTTTGGATATGAGTACGGCTTACCATCCGCAAACCGATGGACAAAGCGAAAGAACCATTCAGACACTAGAAGATATGTTACGCGCTTGCGTGATAAACTTTGGGAATGGTTAGAAGACATACTACCATGATCGACTTTTCGGTATAATATAAGTTATCACGCTAGCATTAAAGATGCCCCATTCGAGGCACTTTATGGTCAGAATTGTCGATCACCTGTTTGTTGGGCCGAGGTTAGAGACGCTCAGCTCACAGGTCCAGAACTTATTCACGAGACAACCGAAAAGATTGTTCAAATCAAGCAAAGAATTCATGCCACTCATGATCGCCAGAAGAGTTACGCTGATGTAAGGCATAAGCCTTTAGAATTTCAGGTTGGTGACCGAGTCATGTTGAAGGTATCACATTGGAAAGGTGTTATCTATTTTGGAAAACGAGGGAAGTTAAATACGAGGTATATCGGACCTTTCAAGGTGTTAGATAAAGTGGGAACCGTTGCTTACAGACTCGAACTTCCTCAACAACTAAGCAGGGTTCATAGCACGTTTCACGTATCCAACTTGAATAAATGTTTATCTGATGAGCCATTGGCAATTTCGTTGGATGAAATACACATTGATGATAAACTTCACTTCGTGGAAGAACCAGTGGAGATTATGGATCGTGAGGTCAAGCGGTTAAATAAAATCCACACTCCCATTATCAAAGTTTGATGGAACTCTAGGAGAGTTCCTGCGTTTACATGAGAACGTGAAGATCAATTCTGGAAGAAGTATTTGCATCTCTTCATAAAAACCGCACCGTTGACAAGTGCTGCATCTTGAGCCTTGCGGACAAGGCTCCTTTAATGGGGGAAGACTATAACATCCCGTTATTTCAGGTCATTTTATGACTCAATTATTACCATTATTTATTTTTAGGGTTTTACGGGTTCGCTTTTAATTTTCATCGTTTAGTTAAATCGCGTAAACTAAAAATCAACATTGAACGTAAACGGACATCATACAAGTAAAATTTTACATCAAGCAAGTGTTATATAATTATTACGAGTATAATTTATAACTTTTCAATTTTTATTTTTATTGGTTACGTAAAACGTTTACATTTGGCAATAAAATACATTTAGGCAAACCCGGAAGCACCAATACCTATCTATACTCAAACAAATACCCACTTTTATACCCAATAGGATGGCCTTGATCTTTGAAGGATCTACGTGAACACCCTTATTGTCGATCACATGACCGAGAAATTATACGGACTCCAGCCAAAAATCGTATTTTGAGAATTTAGCATATAGTTTCTCCTTCCTGAGTAATTTCAAGATAATCCTTAAATGTTCTCCGTGTTCTTCCTTATTCTTAGAGTAAATGAGTATATCGTCGATGAACACGATCACGAATTTATCGAGTTACATCTTGCATACTCGATTCATTAAATCCATGAATACCGCAGGAGTATTGGTTAAACCAAATGACATCACTTGAAATTCATAATGACCGTACCTAGTTATGAAGGCAGTAATTGAGATATCTTCCTCTCTAATGCGAAGTTGGTGATAGCCTGATACCAGATCAATCTTTGAGTACACGCTCGAACCCTGAAGTTGGTCAAACAGATCGTCAATCCTCGAGTGTGAACACCGATTCTTGACCGTCAACTTATTCAGCTCATGATCATCAATGCACATTCAAAATGAACCGTCTTTCTTTTTCACAAATAAAACCAGTATAAATCCCTTCTCTAATAACTCCTTCAGTTGGTCTGACAATTATTTCAGTTCCGATGTTGCTAGACGATAAGGCGCACGTGCGACAGGTGCGGCTCCTGGTACAAGTTCAATTCTAAACTCAACTTGTTAAGGTGGTGGAAGTCCTGGCAAATCATCAGGAAACACCTCGAGAAAGTTACATATCACAGGCACGTCTTGCAATCGCTTCTCCACTGGTTCTTTCTCTGTCACTTGAGCAAGGAATAACTGACAACCTCTCTCTACATATTTTCTCTCCTTGATGCAAGATATCACTTTCAATCGAGATGGACCTCTATCACCCTTGACTACTAACGTCTTGTTCTTATAAGGCACATGTACTTCCTTTTTACCACACGCAATAATGGCATCACGCTCTATGTTAGGAATTATTGTAAACAGACTTAAGTCTGGTAGTTATAGAGTTAAGTCTGGTAGACATAGTTAAGTCTGCTAGTACTAAGTTAAGTCTGGCAGTACTATAGTTAGTACTGGCCTTGTCTAGTTAAGTCTGTTTATGTAACATAATAGTTATAATAGTTATCTTAGAGATATCTTAGGAGATATCTTAGGAAAGGATATGCATTATCCTTTCACACATTTTGTAAAGCCTTTTAGGGTTTCCTTGGTGTATAAAAGGAACCCTACGGCATAGTGTTTGGGCATCCAAACCTAATAGAAATCAATAGCAATATACGAAGTTAGTTTTACAATTGTTCTTCTTAGTACTTGTGTTAAGATTCCGCATTAGCACATAGTATTCATAGTCATTGTCTCTCTTATAGTTGATTTGGATTTATTCAAGTTAGCTATTGGCTTACAAAAGGCTAATCAGATCCAAGACTTTGGACCTACAAGTGGTATCAGAGCCTCTAGAGGGACTCTGAATAAGAAGAATCACAAGAACACAAACAATCACTTTCAGATCTAGAAAAATGTCTCAACCTGCTAATGATGATTACTCTCAACATCTTAGTGATGATGAAGCATCATACCATGAAGATGCATCAGACAATGGTACTGCAACCAATAAACCAAAACAACAACAACAACAACTCACTCCTACAACAACCACTATTTCAAATATCAAACTCCCAATTCTGAAGAAGGAGGAGTATGATATATGGGCTATGGAGATGGAGCATTACCTTGAATATATTGATAATGATGTTTGGAAGGTAATTCAGAATGGAAATTCAAAGAAGAGAATCTCAACTGGAAAAGATGGTGTTGTTAGAATACTTCCACCAGTATCTGCTGCAGAAATTCATGCTGTTGAAAAGGAAAGGAAGGCAAGAACCATCTTACTTATGGCCATTCCCAAGGAACATCTGAGAAGATTTCATGGAATGGACGATGTAACATCCGGCAATTTTCGAAATTTTAAAGGACTATTTTAACCTTGGACTTTTCGAGTCTGACTTGACTTTTGACTTTTGGTCTTTTATTGTCACATAAAAGCGATTACCATGTAACCGGTAAATTTTTCGGAACATATTTTAAATAATAAATCATATTTATTATTACATCTCTCATGTGCAAGTTATTTTTAACTTATTTGATGGGGATTGACTATCCCCGTTCGGGTGAGTAGCGCTCACTAGTTTCGGAGGTACCGAAACGACGAATGTATACCATGTCGGAACAATTTGGATGTTGCGGGTTGAACATCTACACGGGCACATTATGTGCATTAACTTGCATACATATATGTTGTAGCTTCAGTGCCATGAGCTTAGCGCAAGCGTAATTACTTTTGTGATACTGTATTTGTTACTTTATCATACACTTGAAAATCTTGTGGTGCTACTTTATACATTACTTAAATCTGTGAATTCATCAACTTTATGTTGACGTTTTAAAGCATGTTTTTCTCAGGTCAATAAGGTACAAGAAACAAAGATACATTGGTGGTCAACATTTTGAGAGTCATATTGCATGGAGATTCATGTGCATTATTTGGAGTATTTGTTATGTATTAAAATTTTCACATTTACAAGGTTGAACAAGTTAAGCTTCGGGCTTTTGTAACAAACAAGTTTATTTAATCCAATGTATCCTTTTCAACGACTTATATAGAGGTCGTTCTCATATCTTGTGCTATTGATCTATGAAGTAACACTCTCAGACCCATATTCCGCTGCGACCCTATTTGGGGGTGTTACAATATGTGTGTGTCCTTAGAGGGGCAGACGAACAAAGAAAGGGGGGGGGGGATATGAGGTAACCAAAATCATCTAGACAATTTTGTTATAGTTTAGGTCCTAGGTAGTATATTTAAACCAAGACTTAGATCATAAGCTTCAAAAAACTTTGAAAATGTGGTGTGTATGGTGTGTGTGTTGTCTAAGTACGCAAAGGACAAGGAGAAAAGGGGACCAATTTGATCTCCTAATTTCTAGGATGCTCATGCTTGAAAATAATTAATTTCCATAGTTCCCATGCACACATAAGCTTAAGGTCTAGATACGTTCCGACATACGCAAGTTAGTAAAAACGCGTAAAGACTTAACAAAAATTTCTGGAAAATATTTTAATATTAAACTTAAATCGGGAAACGCGGACAACTGTCGAAAGACTACGATAATTTGCAACCCGGATCACTTCCGGTAACGATTCTCATATAATAACGGAATAACCTCCTGGTTAAATTTGAAAATTACACGTAAATATAAAATTCAAAATACTGGACGAAAACGTTTAAATTTTTGGCCTGAAATTTACGGGGTGTCACAGAGTTAGGTTACCATACTTCGTATAATAAATATTATGCAAACCTTTCCTAAGTGTCTGTAGAACCTTTTGTTTTACCTTAGTTGCAAAGTCATCGTCAAAACACTCCAAATTAGTTGAAATCGACTCGATAAGTAACTCTACCCCGCTTACATTAAAATATGGATTCAAAGCGGCCGAACAAGTAATTACCAGTTGTAACAATCCGTTATTTCAAGTCATTTCCCGACTCAATTATTACCAATATTTATTTTTAGAGTTTTACGCGTTCGCTTTTAATTATTATCGTATAGTTAAATCGCGTAAACTAAAAATCAACATTCAACGTAAACGGACATCAAACAAGTTAAAGTTTACGTCAAGCAAGTATTATATAATTATTACGAGTATAATTTATAACTTTTTACATTTTATTTTTATTGGTTACGTAAAGCGTTTACGTTTCGTAATAAAATACATTTAGGCATACCCGGAAGCATGAATACCCATCTATACTTAAAAAAATACCCACTATTATACCCAATAACCCCAAAATAACTTATTTCTCACAAAGTAAACCATGGGACCGGATCTAATATAAATACAACATTTGATAAATACAATATTCACATAGTATCCTCCATAAACCCCACATGAGTACCACCCAATCTCACATGTTTACTAGAAATTGGCTTGTTAAGTGTTCCTTTCCTCTAATGGGCGTCTCCCTCCACTTGGGAGGGAGGAGAGCCTCTGAATATTTGTACCCTATCCCATCTTACCTTCTAAATTATAAATGATTAAGGTAGTTATCACTAACTCTTACTACTTAAGGAAGGTCCTATGTTCATTTATCACACACAACTTACACTAGCAAGTAATCCAAGCAAAAACTCTTTATTTCCATATTAAAAACCCATGGCTCAACCTAAATTAATTAGGGTTTCATATAACTTTTAATTCTACAAAGGTACAAGTGTTCAAGCATTGTTAGTAAGCATATCTAAGGTGTTTGCAAGTGCATTGGAAGCTTGGTTGGGTATTAACAAGGGTTCATATCAAGAAAGATTTCTAAGGTTTCAATTTAGGGTTTCGAACTTGGGTTAAGCTTTTAGGGTTTTATTTTGTGTTCTTGTTCTTCCTAGACACTCTTAAGGTTTATCTAAGCCCTAATCTTTCCATTCATTCATTTACATGTTCTTACTTACTTGTTATTTATGTTAATCACCACCTAAGTTTGTTTTTATGATTTATGAGACATTACAAGATCATATATGATTCGAATTTATACATATGTATGGTGAAATAATGTTCAAAATGGAAGTACACACCTTATATAGGTGTAAATTAATTTATATGTTTAGTTATAAAATTAATTTGTTAAAAGTTTTAATTATAAAGTTATGTACAATTTAGCATGAGGACTTGATACTTAGACAATCACTATGGACAATTTATAGGACCCAAAATATATATGACATATGGTATAAAGCATTGTAAAAGACTTGTACAAATTTGAACCATGGAATAAGTTATAAAATTACATTTATAAACTATATATATAAAACCTACTGTTTTAATGCTACTGTTAGAATTAGAAATTTATAAAATTATGGAAACATTTTTATAAAATAGTACATATTATAAGGATCGTAAGAATATAAAGAACTCGAAAAACCGAGCTATAACGAAGAAGTTATGACATTTGCAAGTTTACGATAATTAAATATATAAAAGTATTTTTATAAAACTTATTTTATAAAAACCCTTACTGTTTCAGGTCTGGTAAAATAATGGGAATATTTTATAATGATAGTACTTGTCATGAGGATTCCAAGCATATAAGAAACTCGAAAAACAGAATTAAAACGAATAAGTTACGAGTTTTGCAAGATTTAAGTTTATAAAAATATTTTTATAAACTGTTTTGACTTTTCTGAGTTGACACAGATTTTTATAAATTCAGTAAGTATTTTATTTACATAGTTTATCTCGTCACGAATCCATACATATAAAGAACAAGCGAAACGGAATTAAAATGAATGAGTTATGCTTTTTGCAAGTTTTATATAATTAAATACATAAAAGTAATTTTATATATTTTACATAACCTGTAAAAGTTACTGTTCATCAGTAGCTAAAATATTATAAATATAATATTTTGATAAAATTTCTTAATACGAATCCATGGGTATAAATAACATGTAAAACGGAGTTAAAACGATAAAGATATAAGGTTTATAAAACCTTATGCACTATTTTTTAACTTTTTACTTTCATTTTATAAAAAAATTAAACAATTTTAATGATCATTTATATATCAATCAAAAAATACTAAAGACGTTAATTTTAACAAATAATACATTGTTGAACAAAAAAATAATATTTTTTTTACGGAAACAAATACATATACCTTTATTTAACAAAGTACGATTTAATTATTATTTCAACATTTTAAATTAAATAAAAGCTATTAGGTGGTGGTGTAACTATATAACATGTGATATTGTATTTACGTTAAATACATTATACTTATACAGCCTATAATTAATTAGGTTGCATTCGGATTTCCCGAGACGATTTACTTATTTGATTTAGATAATCAAACCATTCACTAAATTTCGCGAGGCGATTTACTTATTTGATTTTTATAATCAACACATTCACTTGAGGTGAGTCCATAGCCCCGCTTTTATGATTGGACGCAAGTACACTTTTATACAAATTACGAGTTTACCTAAGTAGCTAGAACCCACTATGCCCATGAATCATGAACTGTTAATTACTGGATTGTAAGCGCGAATGTTATGAATAGATCTATTTGGGATTGACATCCCCTTCGGGTGAGTAGCGCTCACTAGTTTTGGAGGTACCAAAACAACGAATGTATACCATGTCGGAACAATTTGGATGTTGCGGGTTGAACATCTACACAGGCACATTATTTGCATTAATTTACATACATATATGTTGTAGCTTTAGTGTCATTAACTTAGTGCATTTCATAGTTACTTTTGAGATATTGTATGTGTTACATGTCTTACACTTGGAAATCTTGCAGTCCTACTTTATACATTAATTAAACATGTGAATTCACCAACTTTATGTTGACGTTTTAAAGCATGTTTTTTTCTCAGGTCAATAAGGCAAGAACAAGGATACATTAGTGGTCATCATTTTGGAGTCATATTAAAGATTTAAGTGCATTACATTTTGGAGTATTTGTTATGTATTAAAATCTTTACACTTTTCAAGGATGAACAAGTTAAGCTATGGGCTTTTGTAACAAACAATTTATTTAATCCAATGTATCATTTTTAAACGACTCATATAGAGGTCGTTCTCATATCTTATGCCATTGATCTATGATGAAACACTCTCAGCCCCTTATTCCGCTTCGACCCTATTTGGGGGTGTTGGGTAATCATCTCCTAAGTCTACTCGTGAGTCTGGTTCTCATACTCCACCCACTATCAGATCCCACTCTTTTGCTTTTTCTCATTCAGGCCCTTCGAACTGGAGTTAATAGACACCTAAAATATGATCTCTGATTTTTTGGCTAACCCTAATTTGAATTTTAAGTAGGGGTTTTACTCCCCGAAATCAGACCCAAATCTGACCCGAAACCCGACTTTACTGTTTTGACAACTTTCTTGCGAAAAATATTTGGCTAACTTCCCAGACCTCAAAAAAAACCTTCAGGGCCTGGACTATTTTTTTGAACTAGATTTCTCAGAATCACTTATCAATGGACATAAGATTCATAAAGAAAAATGTTTTTATCATTAAGATAACTTCCGTTGAACATAGCCCTAAAATCTGTCAAATCCTAAATCATAAATTAACGCAATCTAACCCTAACGAATTACACCAATATGATCCTAATTTAAACCTAACCACTCTAAGCATATTAATATATATCTACAATTACAGAAGTTTTTTAAAAAAAGACCCAAATGATCCACCATAATATTGATAACAAGAAAACTTAAAGAAGATTAAATAAAAAGGGTTTTAAGAACTATACTATAAAACATTGATTTGATTACACAAATCCACACAAACATGAATCATGATAAAAAAATCTTTTTTACACTCTAACTGGTTCGACTGATTTCACAAAAAAAAGGGGAGGCTCTGTTTGTATTAATAGGACAAATACAAAGGTTAGAGATAAAAATTACTAATTAAAATCCTACTTTGACAATAAATTGGGTCTATCTTTACTCCCTTTATCCTCCTCCTTCACCAAAACACGATTCGTTCTTTCCCATATATATAAATATATATAAAAATATATAAATATTATATATATATAAAATGTATTATGTCTTTTAATTTATTATTAATTACACATTCAACACTTAATTTGATATTTTATATAAAAAAACCCCTTTATTTCTACATAAATTTTTTATTTAATTATTATTAATTACACATTCAACCCTTAATTTTGATATTTTTATAAAAACCCTTTATTCTACCTTTTTAATTAAAACTAAATTAAATAGCTATAAATAAATTTCATTTCTAATTTTATTTTACTAACTTAATAAAACTAAGTTCTAACTAACTAAATCACTAGACCTAAATCTCACTCCTACAAATTATCAATACTCAAATACGTACATACATAATACTTACACAAGATAATACGTACACACATAGAATTATACCATTATTTTCATTGTCACTAAAATGTGAACAAAATGAAAATGCCCGTAACAACCATAAACTCAATTACAATGAGACGATCACGCTCTATGGATTGGTAGCCAAACTCACATAAGATCACACAAACACATAATTATTATAGCACATAATGATATTCAAGTCAATACTAACGGTTTGACTAACCTGCTCAAGGCACAGTTGTCATAGTATCCCCTCCTTAGGGAAATCTCATCCCTAGATTTAACTACTAGATTCACCAATATTAGCAACAAACAGTTGGGGATACCTAGCTTTCATATAGTCCTCGCGTTCCCATGTAAACTCAGGACCACGCTTTGAATTCCAACGCATTTTAACAATCGAAATCTTACTACATTTTAAAGTCTTAACCTCACGGTCTATAATCTCTACGGGTTCCTCAACAAAATGAAGAGTTTTGTCAATCTTGATCTCGTCCATTGGCACATGCAAATTAGCATCCGCCAAACACTTTTTCAAATTTGACACATGGAATGTGTCGTGCACCTCACTTAATTCCTTAGGCAATCTCAACCTATAAGCCACAGAGCCAATCCTTTCAAGGATTTCAAATGGTCTTACATACCTCAGTGCCAACTTACCTTTCTTTCCAAAATGCATCACATCTTTCCAAGATGAAACTTCTAACATCACTTTATCACGAACCTCAAACTCTAGGGGCTTGCGCCTATTGTCAGCATAGCTCTTTTGATGATCTCTTGCCGCTTTGAGCTTCTCCTTGATTAAAACTACCTTGTCGGTTGTCTCTTGTACCAACTCAGGCCCAATCAAACTACTTTCTCTAATTTTAGCCTACAGAACGGGTGACCTACATTTCCTTCCATACAGTGCTTTAAACGGAGCACATCGAATACTCGAATGATAACTATTATTATAAGAAAATTCAGCTAACAGTAGGTGAACATCCCAATTGCCACCAAAATCTATCACACATGCCCTTAACATATCATTCAAAGTCTGAATCGTACGCTCACTTTGTCCATCCGTTTGAGGATGATAAGATGTACCCATATCCAATCGCGTCCCTAAAGCCTTTTGTAATGTTTGCCAGAAACGTGATGTAAAACATCCATCTCGATCTGAAATAATTGGCACGGGAACTCCGTGTCGAGCGACTATCTCATTAATGTACAACCTTGCCAGTCTGTCAGTACTATAATCCTCTCACATCGCCAAAAAATGAGCCAACTTAGTTAGCCTGTTGACTATTACCCAAATCATATCACACCCACTCTTCATCTTAGGTAACTTGGTGATAAAATCTATAGTGATCTTATCCCACTTCCATTCGGGTATCTCGGGTTATTGCAATAAACCCGAAGGCCTTTGATGCTCAGCCTTCACCTTAGAACAAGTTAAGCATTTCCTAACATACGTAGCAATATCCTTCTTCATACATGGCCACCATACATATCTCTAAGGTCATAGTACGTCTTATCCATTCCCAGATGTACCAAATACCTCGATGCATGAGCCTTGTCCATAATTAATGTCCCTACATCATCTATTAATGGAACCCATATAAACTTCATACCTCCATCTTCCTTCCTTTCTATTAGTTGGTCCATGCCACGCAACATTTCTGCTGCACGTTCTCTACCTTGGACATCTTACGGATGGTAGCGAATCTCATACTTATAGTTACTAAATAATTCAATTCACCTCCTTTGACGCATATTCAACTCCTTCTGTTTGAATATGTGTTGAAGACTCTTATGATCCGTATAGATGACACTCTATGTTCCATATAAATAACGCCTCCAAGTCTTAAGAGCAAACACTACTGCTCCTAATTCTAGGTCGTGTGTTGTAAAACTCTTCTTATGGATCTTCAATTGTCGTGATGCATAGGCGATTACCTTGCCTCTTTGCATGAGTACACAACCTAATCCTTGATTCAACACGTCGCAGTAAACTACAAACTCTTTGGATCCATCAAGCAATGACAATATTGGTGCATTTCATAAATTACCCTTCAACATCTGAAAAGCTTCCTCTTGTTCCTTGGCCCACTCCTACTTTTGATTCTTCTGAGTCAGTAAAGTAAGGGGTTTAGCAATCTTAGAAAAATTAACGATGAAACGTCAGTAGTAACCTGCCAATCCCAAGAATGATTGTATCCCGGATGGTGTCTTAGGTACCTTCCAATTCTTCACTGCCTCTATTTTACTAGGGTCCACGTGAATTCCATTACTGTTAACTACGTGTCTGAGAAAATGAACTTCTTGTAGCCAGAGTTCACACTTGGAAAACTTGACAAACAACTTCTCTTCTTCGGCAGCTCCAACACCAACTTCAAATGAACCTCGTGTTCCTACTTAGACTTTGAGTAGATCAAGATATCATCAACAAAAACAATGACGAACTCGTCTAAATACGGCTTGCACACCCGGTTCATCTAGTCCGTAAAAACCGCTGGTGCATTGGTTAATCCAAAAGGCATAATCGTAACTCAAAATGTCCATACAACCAGATCGAAGATCTATCCTAGAGATATTAACACAAACCTTGTAACTGGTCGAACAAGTCGTCGATCCTGGGGAGATTCTTGGTGGTCAGCTAGTCCAACTCTCGATAGTTTATGCACATTTGAAATGAACCGTCCTTTTTCTTGACAATACAGGTGCTCCCCACAGAGAGTGACTTGATCGAATAAAACGTATATCAAACGAATCCTAAGGATTACGAACTATCGAATAGGGTAGCAAACGAATATTGAGTCTAAGGCTAGAAAACATCTAAGGGATTTTACATATGGAAATAGATGCGGATCAAATGTCATAAGAATCCTTAAAAGAAAGGATAGAATATATGTACCGATAGAAAACGCAAACGAAAGAATCAACAAGCGTACTACGACAAAATAAACACATAACGAATAACAATATGTATCAAGATTGATAAATGAAAAGATAGGATTCTTATACCAATAACTGACTTTACTCGAAAGAACCAACTAAATAATGTTTTTATAATAATAAAGAAAGTCGTTTTAATTATAAAAATCATTTTTTTTAAATCGTCTTAAATATAAGCTTTATAAAATTCATTTTAATCATGGTTGTCATAAAATCCAGAGATAGTTATTTAACAGTGTATCGCATCTTACCCATATAAATTACCTTAAACATCCTTTTTATAATTATAAAATTTATCAAAAACAAGCATATAAAAAATCTTATCATATCTTATTCATAAATATTATCTAAAAAAATAGTTTTGTCAGTCAACTAATTATCATATTGTTTCAAAATTTATTGTAAACATAGTTTCTTAAAAAACAATAAAGAGACATTTCCATAAAAGTGTTGTATTCATAAAAACATTTCAAAGTAGTTTTCACCAAACACCATCAAGATATACTTCAAAAGGTTTCCATAATTCGACATTAATATAAAATATGTTACTCAAACAAGGACATCGTAATACTAAAAGAGATTGTAAAATACCGTAAAGACTGAAAGCGAAAGAAAGTACCATGAACCATATAGTCAGAATAACAGTGAAGCGAACATGCATAAGAGAAATTCAAACAAAGACATTACGAACCAAAAGAAGAACGTAAAGACTAATCCGTACTTACAATCAAAAGAAAAACCATAGAAAACGTCGGTACTAACATGTCGCAACATGTTACGAATACCAAAGGATATATAAAGAACGGAGTAATGATATGCACTAATATTTTAGGAACAATTAGTGCTTAAAAGAAAATTTTGATACTCATACGAGTAATCAATACAACGAAAGAACCAATGGAACGTACCAATATCCAAAGAAGCAGATCCGAACAACCAATATTCATCAAGACGCCGAATAGAAAAGTTAGGTCATCCATACCGTCATGGTATAAACAAGGGATGCTAAAATGAGGGTTATATATCCGAGCGAATAATCGAGCAGACGAACAAACACAATAATCGTAATAATAGCATTAACAGGTATCTGGGGTATCCGCAAGCGATAGATAGAAGGAAAACTTACTAACTTCATAACTATTCATAATACAACCACACATAATATAACATCTTACACTACCAACTAACAAGCAAACACCGATCAATGCAATTATGGTCACAAGTCTACGTGTGTGATGCCTTTATAATTATGTTGGCCCCATAATTATAATTGCATCCTTTCACACGTATACATACTTCCAAGACTACACCTCTTAATGATAACGCACATATAAGCACATATACCACATTTCACATCTTAAACCACTCCAACATAACACAGAAAGGATGCTCCATCAAAGAAATACTTACTTATATAAAGATAAAATCAAAACGACATAAAGGAACGAAAGTCTCGCAATGCCTCCAAAATATAAAATATCCGAAATAAATAATCAATAGCATCGTGACGAGGTAAAAGACGGATGAAACTTATGTTGGGCCTCACTTGGGTTTGACTTTACCTTCGCAAGAGTCACCCGACTCTGCGGGTCCATGCCTACTACGAGCATTCGACAAGCGATCAACTACCCTATCTATTTTAGTTCCATAAGAGGCTCCTTCTCAATTGGCTCATCTTTTGGATCTCTATAGTGCTTAAGTCCAATTGAGAAAATGGTTCCCCAACAAAACTTCTTACGGATAAGGAAGACATAGCTATAATTGGTAAGGAATTAATATATACCATATTAGATAATAGTAGACAAAATAGCTAAATAAAAGTTAGACAAAATAAGATAATAAAATCTATATAATTAGGGGAAAGTATAACAGTTATAATACTAAACACTTAGGCCCTAAAATGCATCTATATAAAGGACTCCTAGGTTATAGTCTAGGATCAACCACCTACTTCTCTATAACCCGAGGCTCTGATACCAATCTGTCACACCCTGCCAAGGCGAAAACATGAGGCGTAACTTCATGGATATCATCACAACACAATGGTGTCAACAATAGAGAATCACTACATGCATAACTAAATATAAAAGACACGATGTGTCATGACAATACCAAAAACAAAGGAATCTTACATTAATGTAAAAGGGTCTCATTAATACATAGACTTAATATGTCTCACAAACCTAAGAAAATCAAACGACATTCAATAAGAATCTAATAAACAAGTACGAAACAAAAATAAGAAGATAGACTCCATATGCAATCCTAAGGTCTCTCTAGCCACTTTTAGCTTCAAAACCCTCAACATGCTCACTTGAAAATGATGCTTAAAATGTCAACACAACGGTTGGTGAGAGTCATAGGTTTATGACACATAATTCAAGCTTAAACTAAATTACTGTGATTATAAAAACATAACATGGCAGGACAGTTAAGCTTACTATTACACAGGCTAACATGTATTCGTCCAAAACAACCAAATCTAGGATGGAACGTATACCACGATCCAAGTCTCGAAGCCTCACAGTCATGGGTAGGAACATTACCCGAAGTCATCATCTAAAAGTCATAGGTAGAATCATCACCCGAAGTCATAATCTCAAAGTCATGGGTAGAATCATCACCCGAAGTCATAATGGGTAGGAACGTTACCCCCGATCCAAAACACATAACATTTAGTACATAACATATAATAGTTACATAAAAGTCCATGCGTCAATTAAAACACATAATCACAGCAATTAAAACATTTCAAAACATATTTTGCATCATTTCCATCCCAAGAAAACATAGTAAAAATGGGACTATAAAACTCACCTGATGCTTAACTACTTGACAAACTCTTGCACACAATCTAAACACAACAAAAACACAAGTTACACTCGGTTAGGCTAATGCCCAAGCCAATGTAACAATCATATGATGGACTTCTAGACCTTATAATAAGTTTATAATCCTTTAAATACATCTCCCATATACTTTTCATACCTTATATGACCTTATTCATTAACTTCCACTTTCACAGTTTCTGGATGAATTTTGTAGTCACTTTATGACCACAAATAAAATACTAAAACACCTAATTGATGGTTCTCCTTACATCCCATAGCTCCCCAATGAGTTGTAAGATACTGTGATTTTTTAGAGAAAATAATACTAAGTGGGACTATTTTATAAGAATTCATCATTACAAAGTACTCAGATTCGGATATGAACACACACCAAAACGTTTGACGTCCTTAAAAATACTTAGAAAATGTTTTAGCGTTATCCCTTCGAACTGGAGTTAATAGACACCTAAAATATGATTTTTGATTTTTTGCTAACCCTAATTTGAATTTTAAGTAGGGGTTTTACTCTTCGAAATCAGGCCCAAATCTGACCCGAATTTACTATTTTGACAACTTTTTTTGCGAAAATTATTTGACTAACTTCCCGACCTCAAAACCTTTCGGGGCAGAATTTTTGGAAACTAGATTCTCTGAACTTATCAATGGATATAAGATTCATAAAGAAAAACGTTTTTATCATTAAGATAACTTCCGTTGAACACAGCCCTAAAATCTGCCAAATCTTAAATCATAAATTAACGCGATCTAACCCTAAGCAATTACACAAATATGATCCTAATTAAACCCTAACCACTCTAGCATGATTAATATATTCTTAATTACAGAAGTTTTTAAAACCCTAATGATCCACCATATTAATTGATACAAGAAAACTAAAGAAGATTAATTAAAAAGGGTTTAAGAACTTACCTAAAACCTTGATTTGATTACACAAATCACCAACTTAAATCTTGATAAAAAAATATATTTTTTTCTCTCTGCTTGGTTCAACTGATTTCATAAAAAAAGGGGAGGAGGGTTATGAAATTAATAGATGAAAAAATCAAAAAGGTGTAAGATAATTACCTTAAATTATAATCCCACTTGAGGCTAAAATTGGGTCTTTATTTCCCCCCTTTTTCTCCCTAAAATAATATAATAATATAATATTATATATATATATATAGATAATAAAAAATATATACATATAAAATATATATTATAATATCTTATTTTTTAATTATTATAATTACACATATCAAAACCATTAATTTTGACATTTTATAAAAAATCCTTTTATTTATCTTTAAACCTTTTTAATTAAAACTAAATTAAACAACTATAAATAAATTTCATTTCTAATTTTATTTTACTAACTTAATAAAACTAAGTTCTAATTTCTATATTTTCTAAACTAAACTTTTAATTTTACTAACTACTAACACTTAAAGATATAAATACGTATACATATACATATAAATACGTACACACATAGAATTATACCATCATTTTCATTATCACTAAAATGTGAACAAAATGAAAATACTCGTAACAAACATAAACTCAATCATAATGAGACGATCACGCTCCACGAATTGGTAGCCAAACTCATATAAGATCACATAAACACATAATTATTATAGCACATAATGATATTCAAGTCAATACTGATGGTTTGACTAACCTGCTCAAGGCACATATGTCACACCAGTAGTCTCGTGTCCCAGTCCTAATCGATATATGACCATACGAAGCATGTCTCGTATCACCAAAACCAAGGTAACTTTTAGTTTGACGGCTTCTACCACTCTTTCTCCCTTACCAAAAAATTCATAACAAGCCTTGTCTGACCCTAATTGGAACCATGACATGAATGATGAATACAAACCTCTAATTGATAATAAGACATGGGTTTTGGTACCTCGTACTCCCGATATGCATGTTATTCGGTCTATGTGGATTTATCGACATAAAATGAAATCTAACGATTCTTTTGAGCGATACAAAGCTCGTCTTATTGGTGATGGTAGGTCTCAGAAAGTTAGTGTTGATTGTCAAGACACATTTAGTCTGGTCGTTAAGCCGGCACCATCCGCAAGAAACAGTATACATGCATCAACTAATGGGATTTCGGGATCCTCAACATCCCGATCATGTGTGTCTTCTAAAGAAGTCCCTTTATGGTTTAAAATAGGCTCCACACGCATGGTACCAACGATTTGCGGATTTTGTCTCTAGTATTGGATATATGCACAACAAATATGATCATTCTTTATTTATTTATCACAACAAGCATAGTGTGGCTTATTTACTTCTTTATGTTGACGATATAATACTCGTCACTTCTATTGTTGCTCTTCGGACATCTCTCATGTCCCTTTTAGATCGCGAGTTTGCAATGAAAGATCTTGGACCGTTAAGTTCATTCTTGGGCATTTCAGTTACTCGGCATTTACATGGTCTCTTTCTTAGTCAACAAAATTATGCTAGAGATATTATTGCAAGAGCTGGTATTTCTTCATGTAACTTGGTTCATATGCCCATTGATACCAAAGGTAAGCTTAGTGCTAATTCGGGTAAACCTTACCCCGATCCTACACATTTTCGTAGTCTTGCGGGTGCGTTGCAATACCTTACTTTTACTCGACCCAACATTTCTTATATGGTACAACAAATTTGCTTACACATGCATGATCCATGTGACACTCACATGCATGCCTTAAAGCGAATTATCTGCTATCTGCAAGGTATACTTTCTTATGGTTTGCATCTAACCAGGTCTGCCACACATAATCTTGTTGCATACACAGATGCTGATTGGGGTGGTTGTCCTGATACTCGCTGTTCTACATCGGGATATGGTGTATTTATGGGTGACAACTTAATTTCTTGGTCTTTTAAAATACAAGCTACACTATCTCGTTCTAGTGTGGAAGCCGAGTACCGTGGCGTAGGTAATGTTATCTTGGAGTCTTGTTGGCTTTGAAATCTGCTTCTTGAGCTTTATAGTTATTCCAAAAGCAACTCTTGTGTTTTTGTGACAATGTAAGTGCTATGTTTCTATCCAGTAACCCGGTTGAACATCAATGTACTAAGTATATTGAAATGGATATTCACTTTGTACATGAGAAGGTTTGTGGTCAAGTACGCGTCCTGCATGTTCCTACGCTGTTTCAAATAGCCGACATTTTTGCTAAAGGACTCCCACTGGTATTGTTTGACGAGTTTTGAGCCAGTCTAAGCATTCGTTCACCCCCCGCTTTGACTGAGGAGGACTATTAGATACATTTTAGCAATATATTTATATTTATCTTTAGTATGTAAATCACTTTTTATATTTATTCCATAAAAGTCTGATGGGATAATCATGAGTTAGTCATATGACTCCTTGGACTCTTTGTATATATATATACGGTTGATTAATGAATGAGAAGGCAACCTTTTAAGTCTTTCAGAATCATACATGGGGTTTTTGGATGTCACGATATAAGCTTTTATATATGAGGTGCTAATTCACCTTTTAAATGGCGCATTACAATTATAATTATGTTTGGTTGTTGTGATTGAAAGGAATGTAATCAAAATAGCCTTTGATGATAAAAAATTTTGTTTGATAGGTAGTTAATGAAGGGTTTTTGTGTGGTTACGATACCATTACCAGATGTAATGAAAAAAACAAGGTATCCCTAATGAATGAATATGGTGATTTTTGCGTAGCGTTTGGTACATGGTAATGAGAGGGGGAATGGAAAAACTTATTACAACGGAATGAAAAAAGTATATTTGTTTACAACTATAGAATGCAATAACTGATTACATGGAATCACTCATTACATCAAAAATAACCATATTTATTCATTAGGGGTACCTTTTTTTTCATTACATATTGTAATGGAATCATAATTACACAAATACCCTTCATTAAATACCCACCAAATAAAAAAAATTATCATCAAGGTTATTTTAGTCTTTTTTATTATTGATTACATTCATTTCTATCACAAGAACCAAACATAATAATTATTTCGATGCTTCATTCAATTACTTCATTTATTCCATTACGACTTTCATTCCATTCCGTCGCTATTTTATTCCGTCATACCAAACAGACCCTTGATGTAATGAGTGATTCTATGTAATGAGTCATTGTATTCTATAGTTGTAAACAAACATAATTTTTTATTCCCTCGTAATAAACTTTTACATTTCCCCTCTCATTACGACGTACCAAACGCTACGTAAATATTTTGACCAATTCCAAACTTCCATTTGAGTATGGTTCGGTTTCATGATAAAACCAAAACCAAACACAAAATATTTGGTTTTTAATTTTTAGAAACCGTTTGGTTTTGGTTGTTATAGGTTTGGTTTTCGGTTTAATTTTGGTTTTTTGGTTTTTGTTTCGTTTATCGTGGTTTGGTCTTTCAATTTTTGAATTTGTAATGCAACATCTATTATACTAAAAGATTGAGCCTCTAGATTTATTATGGAGATATATTCATAATTTTTTGGTTTTTTAACTTCTTCTTTGAGGTATGTTTTTAGTGAATATGAAGTGTTAAGTTAAAGTAAGCAAAATGGATTTTTAAGCATCCTTTCATTATCTTTGTGATAATTGAGAGTAATTAGTATAGACTTTTTGTTTGATTTTGTAGTTACAAATTCATTTTATCATTTTCAATAGTAAGTATAAATAGACCATAAGCTTGCAAACATTGTCGAGTCAGGTATTATATTTTTGTAATTTTTTATCCCATGTTACGGTAATTATATTACTGAGTTCATGAGCATAACTTTATTTTGCATGCATGAGAAGATTTCATACCTCATATAATGTTAGAACAAACAAACGAGGCTTAGATGCTTAAAGCAAGATATTACACACAAATAACTGGGATAACTGGGATACTTTGTGGGTGCCTAAATAAATTATTTGGATCAACTCTAGCCTTGATTTGTATCAACTTCTGAAAATTGTCACTCATCCAATACCTTTCACCCTAAACATTTGCTTCTTCGTAAATGTCACTTCCAACTCCCAAATCCAAATCACTGTAGTTAAAATACAACTCCCGCGAGAGTGGATAATTCATAATTGTGTGACTTTAAGTAATTAATTCATATGTATGTTTTGTTTGTTGGGGGCGTCAGGTATCACAAGCTCCATTAGATGTTTTTTGTTATTTGAATGAATTACTATACATGTATATTGTGGCACCAATAAGTAAATGAAATTTGCAAATTCTAGCTTCAACAATACATACTAAGCATTCATAAAGAAGCACTTTGGCAATAAAATAATGATGTTGTTGTAAACTGTGTCTCGTTATATGAAGTTGGATAAATTTTAGACTTTCTAATTTTAATTGTTATAAATGTACGATAACAAGCATCTTTCAAGTTAGCAATTTATAAAAGAACTTATAAATTATATTGATGCAGGGCACGTTCGAGCTCCAGCTCCTTTGGCTTAGCCGTCGGTTTTTCGGTTAACACGTGAAGTTAAGTATTTAATTATTTCGAAGAGATTGAAGGGTAAAAACGACAATTTATAATTGTCTATCTATCTTTTTTAATATTATTATTTTTGTTATTTTTATTGAAGATGTGTTTCGATTTTAAGAATTGATTTGTTTCTTTATTTGAAAGTGATTCTTGACTTTCTCTTTAAGACACTTTTAACCTATAAATGTAACAGGTTTAGGTTTTAAAAGATATTAGATGATGAGTTTATAAAATAAAAGTGTTTCTCTTGAAGTCCCGGTTGGGCCCCTTTGAGGGTTTTATCCGAATTCCTTATTCTTTGTTATTTGTGTGGTTTCTTGTGTCACACCCTCAAACGGGGCCTGGACGGAATACGTGTCAGGAGGCGTGACGTCATCGCATGCATCACATAAGATCAAGTGAACGACCACTATATTTCATTCTTGACATAAATGAAATGGTTTTAACGGAAACTTAAGTAAAATGCAGCGGAATCATAACATGTTTTTAAGACAACGAGTATTTAAGTTTAAAGATAAACATTCTTGAAAAAAATCCAGCAACGCATGCAACATCAAATAGCACTTCAAGAACAATCCTGCTAAGCACCTGAGAAAACATTCTTAAAACAGTCAACATAAAGTTGGTGAAATCATAGGTTAAAATTGATGTAAGGTTGGACCACAAGATTTAAAAGTGATGTGACTATTATAACGGATACAATATCACATGAAAAGTATTTACGTTGCGCTAAGCTCATGCCACCGATGCTAAATTAAGAGATACATATAGTATGCAAAGTGATCATGCTGCCCTACAGATGTCTGACCAAGACACCCCAAAGAGTTTTCGGCATGATATATATTTGTTCGTTCATCGACACAGAAACAAGTAAGTGCTTGCTTAACCAGATAGGGATAATTAGTCTCAAATAGATCTATCTATAACATTCTCGCTTACTTACTCAATCGGTCGGTCATAAGTAATTAACGGTTCATGATGGTTCGGGCATGATAGTGGTCTAATCGCTACTTAGGCAACACGTAAACAGGAAATGATAACTGAAAACACTTGTGTCCAAAGTTTAAAACAAGTAATGTTTGTCACCCCAAAATAGTAAAGTTGAAATCATAAAACATGGGGCTATGAACTCACCTTAGAGCGATGAGCGAATGATATTCACGTAAGATAAAGATGATACACAATCCTAGCCGTCACCTAAAGGAATGACGCGTTTTAGGACTAAGATATGATATACGAAATCAAAAGCGAAAAGCTTATCAACGAGAAGGCATTCATGTGTGTTTGTGTCTTAGTTTGTTTAAGAAAACATAATCGAGTGAAAAGTACAAGTTTACATTAAATCCCGACGTTTATTCAAAAGTTACTATTTTTAGGAAGTTTCAATTTTAGGAAAGTTAAGTATTTTGGGACGTTAATACCGTCCCCTATATTTGTTAGTTTCCATATTCTCAAAAAATCACAATGCATCTTAAACGCATAACTTCTATATCCGTCTCGTCAAAGTATACCAAAAGTTACTATTTTTAGAACCCTACGTTTTCATACATCCCAACATCACATAAATAAGTTCTTAACATTTCTAATGACTCTAGTTAGTTTACTAGTGTTTCTATATATTTTGCCAATGTTTTAAAACCTCAAAAATGTCCGAAAGTATCCGAAAACCTCATTTATAATTCCAAACAGCAAGCTTGTTATAGTGTTTTGTCGAAAAATGTTTTAAACTTCTAACGACCGTATCTCATTCGTTATGTGTCCGTTTTTAGCGTTCTTTATACCGAAACGACCGGGGAATCATATACTATCATAATCTTATGTTTCTAACACCTTAAAATATTTTTAAACATCCTTTAGCCTAGGTTAAAGATTTGGACAACAAGCTTTATTCGCTAAAACGCAACCAAAAATCACCCAAACTTCGCATTAGTGCCTATTCTAGCCCTAATCTCTATCCATTAATATTTCTCCATCAAAACCACAATCAATATTAACCTAATCCTATCATTTATATTGTTTCAACACTCATGATCACTCATACTCATAACCAAAACCTTTTGTAAACCAAAGAACCATAAAACAATACTAGTTTATGTTATACTTGTTTATTTTCAAAAACCACAAACACATAAGCCTTAAAACTTGAGAATGATTTAAGAACCATAAAGAAATCATAAGAAATGTAATAGAACACTTACAAAAATAAGGTGAGTCAAGTAACACACAAGATCTAATCAAAATCTTAAATCTATAAAACCCCAAGATGATCTTACAAAACACTCTTGAAATAACAAAACCTTAACTTCTTGAAATGTTGCAAACCCTTGAAAACAATGATCAAACCATTAGAGCACCCTTAGATATAGTTAGAAATGAGATTGGAATGTGTAAATCTTGCTTGAAATCAAAACTATAGAAGTGTTTTTGTGTGTGTTGTTTGGGGAAACCAAAGAGAGGAAAAGAAAGAGATGCGAGCTTTTTGAGAGGCTTAGAAATGATCTTGAAACCCTATTGTGTGATAATTTAAAGTATATATAGAAAAGTATAAGGGTTAAGGCTTGGAATGGTTAACAAGTTTGTGAACCAAGGACTACATGGTCCTTGTGGTGCGTCCATTAGTAGCAAGAAGGGGGGGTTGATAAAACGTCAAAAGCGTGTCGAGTAATATATAAGTATTTAAGTATTTCCTGTTAGATATAAAAATTACTTTAGGAAAAGTAATAATTAATCTTTCGGATGTCGTATCCACGGCGAGAATTGAATTGAGATTCACGTTAATGTTTTTCGTTTGATGCTTGATTATCTTTTTGTTTTGGTTTTGGTATTTATATTAGTTAAAATAATAAACTAAATTAATACAAAATAATAACAAGCAAAGCAAATGGATTTAAGATATATAAAAAATGGATATGCTTGTCAAGTGAGGTGTTTGGATCCTTAGGTGTGTAAGTAAGTTTCTTATCGATGAATCAACACTCGTCTAAATAATTATCTTCTCACAACGTTGGTTTTTATTGAAAATAATTTTTATCAAGATATTAATTACTAGATTAATGCCTAATTACTATTATGGCTTTTGCCCGTTCGAATAACCAAAACACTAATATAAATAATCCAAAATTACTAATCAATAATCACTTTCTATTTCCACACTAAATTCACCAAACATGACTCATTTAACAAGTATAATAAAACTACTCACTAATTATCATAACTAAACTAGCATAAACAAACATAATCGATTAAGCTAAATTATCAAAAAGATATAAAAGACGAATATGCTTGCTAAGTGACATAAAAAGATCCTTAAGTGTGAATTAAAGTTTTTAATGACGAATTACTACCCGTAAAAAAATTATTTTCTCACAACGTTGGTTTATTTTGAAAATAATTTTTTATAAAGGTATTAATTACTAGATTTGACGTTTGATTATTTCTCTGGATTTTGCCCTTCGAAATAATCAAATAAGAAATCTAAATAATTCGAAAACTATTAATCAAAAATCCCTTTTTATTCCACACTTATTTCACTAATCACAATCACTTAACAAGCATAAATAAGCTACTCACTAAGTATACCAATTAAGCTAGCAATAACAATCAAATTAACAAGCATAAACATTTTTAAACTAAATAATAAACTACAACTACTAATGAGAGAAAAGGAAAAGAAAAAAGAACCCGATTGAAGAAAATGGGGATGAATTTAAACCACCCGATTTTATAAACTTAAGTAAACACTAAAGATTAAAACTTGTTTTATATAACTAATTAGTTAATAAAGTTGTAAACTTTATATACTAAATAGCCTTAAAAACTAAAAAGCTTGAAACTTTAATAGTAAAATAAGCTTATAAGACCCGTAAGCTCCTCGCCTAAGTGTTGGATAGATTTCATCAACATTAAAACAAACAAGGGTTAAGATGAAAAATATAATAAGCTATAAGCTAATAGAATAAGGTTTATCTAATAATCTAATAAAAAGATGAAAATTTTAGATCTAAATCTACCCGAAACCTAGGTGTTCTACTCCAAAAAGCGAACGGGAATCGGGTATATTTAATGACTATATCTAAATCAATAAGCTAAAAAGCTACTAACTTTAAGCTAAAAAAATTATAAAAAGACAAACTTGGAAAATAAGCTAAAAATAATATATCCAAATCCACCCGAAACTAAGGTGTTCAACTCCGAAAAATGAACGACAAGCGGGTATATTTAAGAATTGGATCTATAACAATAAGCTAGAATAATAAAAAATAAGCAATCGAAATAAGCTAAAATAAGCCTACTCGAAAAGCTTTAAACAACCATGAATATAAAATAAGCTTAGATGAAATAAACTATAAAGAGCTTATTTGAATATAAGCTCAAGATCTAAAAATAAATAAGCTAACAAGAGCTTATTAGAAAATAAGCTAAAAAGAAAAGAAAAGAGATGAGAGAATAAGCATAAAGAAATAAGCTAAAAATAACACCAGCCTTTATCAAAAAGCATCTTCATTCATAAAAATAAGCCAATACAATAAGTAGATCCAATAAGATAAAAACTTTGACATTAACAAAACTAAATAAGCTAAACTATATTAATCCTACTCCTACTCCTAAACTAATAAGTATGTGTAAATAATAAAATGAAAAAGGAATATATATATATATGAAAAAATGGCGTCCGAATGTTTTTTCTCTCTTATATCCATTTGATAGCTTTTGGTCCAAGAAAAACTACATGGCTTCCCTTTAGTCACGTTGCACCAACCATTTTTAATACATCTGTTGTTGAATTCTCATACTTGTTTCGATTGGGCTTGGACAAGAGGTGAAGTTTTAATAAGGCCTTAGCTGGGCTTGGTATTGCAAACTGTTGGGCTTGGTCTAAGTTAGGGGTGTGCACGGTTCGGTTTGGGTTGGTTTTTGGCTAAAACCGAAACCGAACCGAAATATTCGGTTTTTATAAAACCAAAAACCGAAACCGCTCGGTTCGGTTTTTTTGGTTTCTCGGTTTTTGCGGTTCGGTTTTTCGGTTTTTTCGGTTTCAACCCGTTTAAATTTGGTTATTGCTAATTTATATTAATAAACTTGTTTTACGTAGAAAACTGGTTATTTTTTTTAATTTTTTTGTCAATACGAGCCTAATAATGTTTACTTAAATTTTTACAATCATACATATATAAATGAGAGACACACACATGCATGTGAAAATACACATAGTATAATCATTGTCATTGTAACCATATATTGTCAAGTAAACACACGTACACGACAAGCATATATATAAACATTAAGATAATATATATTATAATAATTTCATCCATAAAATAAGTATGAATTTAAAATTTTTAGTTATCATTTATTTATTTATATTATATTAATTATATATTTATTATAAAACTGGTTTGGTTCGGTTCGGTTTTTATGGTTAGGTTTTTGAACAAAAACCGAAACTGAACCGAAATTTTTCGGTTTTTGAAAAATTAAAAACTGAACCATCGGTTTCTAGTTTCGATCGGTTTTTTCGGTTCGGTTTCGATTTTTTCGGTTTCTTTTGCTCACCCCTAGTTTCTGGAAACCAATAAAAACACACATAGCAAATAGGCGAGAGACTATATTGTAAGGCTCAAATCTGCTACTGTGGGAACCACGCAGAATAGTCTCTATGGCTGCAACCACAACCGAAGTGTGGCTGCCCAACCAAGATACGGGTGTCCGTAAATTGTGGCTCAC